>JANAVB010013600.1:6960318-7243492 GCA_029216955.1 Iris pallida | reverse complement strand
TTTCAACTCAATAACTCTAACACAATTTGTAATGGCAAATGAAAACTTTGTAAGTTGTTTGTGGATAGGCTTTGGTGGTTTTAGAAATTTTTAGGCTTAAGCATCACCTTGAATGAAGGGTTCAAGGCTATTTTATAACCAAAGCATTGAAAAGAGCTCAAGGCAAATTTCAGTCCACGAACCGGCATACCGCCGGTATGATCCGGCATACCGGCGGTATACCGGTCTGGGATTACAACGGCTAGAAATATAGCCGTTGGGATTATTAATGGCTGGAAATTCGACCGTTGGAATTTCAACGTTTCGGAAGCGGTATACCATCGGTATGGACCGGTATGCCTCGGTATGCGGTTTTGTAAACAAAACTTTCTGTGAACAAAACCGGTATACCGTCGGTATACACCGGTATACCGTCGGTATGCCATTTTCTACCAAAAATGATCCTGGGCTTATTTCTCCCTATCTTTCGATTTTGCCATCCATTTTTTGTGTTTACAATAATTCCTAAGACTCATTACAGACTCCAGATAACTTAGGCAGGTGCAGGCTTCTTCAGAGTCTTGAAACGATGATGGCATGGCTTGGCTTCTTCCTTTGATAGGTGCTGGCTTTTTCCCTTGGCGCAGCTGTCCAAAGATATCCAGTTTGTGAAAACTGAATACTTTTCGGAGGCTTCGCCCCCGAACCCCCGACGGGAGGCTCCCCCTTGACCTCCGTCCGCTGACCGGCAGCGGAACCCCCGGTGCGTGGCTCCGAAGATGTCGTCGGGCGGTTCAGAGAAACTTTGTGGAATACCATCGTCTTGGCCCACCATAATTTCTTCATTGCTATGTCTACATTTGGTCTTGCTAATTGCTTTTCTGCAAATGCATGTTAGACGAACAAAGCAATATACATGTAGCAAGAATGATAAGATAAAAGCACATTAGGACTATGCAAAGTTTAAGTATCAATTATATAGGTGATAGCATAAATATTAGTGATATCATAATGTTAAACTTAATTGAATAACCATAATCACAATATAATTCTGATTTTGGTAGCTCAATTAAATTTAAGGTATATATAATAAAACTCATATCAAATATGTAACACAATAAGCACATATCACCAAAGGTATAAGTATAAGTAGAAATACTATAGTGATAGTATGAAGATTAGTGATAATAAAATGCTAAACTTAACAGATTAACCATATTCAAAATATAATACAATCATTGGGCCAACAATTGGTTCTCGAGGTATTTCACATAGAGGTTATGATGAAAGTTTAGAATTAATAATAGAGAATATATTTTAATTATATGTGGTGAAGGTAAGAACTGGACAAGGCATTGGTAAGAGGATAGAGAACACAAAGATTTTGAGTCAAAAAGAAGAAGAAATTTTGTGAATATAATTTATTAATTGAGATGGTTGAATTAAAAGTGTATGATGAAGAAAATATGAAGGTTGATTTGGTAATGGAAGAATAAGTTTTAGAAAGCCTAGTGGTATTAGATTGAATACACCATGAGAGTGATTTGAACATGTTCAAGGATATTATAAACTTGATTAGAGGTTTCGGATCAATTTAGGACAAGGTGGAAGAATTCGCATTTAAGGATGATTAAGCAGATAGTGTGGAATTCTAGTGAAGTGTGTACTTCTTGATTTGGGTTTTGGAAATTAGGATCTGGCCTATGGTATCATGACAAGGTCCAATCTTCATGACGGAAGAAAAATTCTGGTAGTAGTATAAGATTGGTTTTTATATAATTTGGACTTGTGAGATTAAAGGTGTGATTGGACAATGATGACCAGATAAACTTGATAGTATCAGAGAGAGATGATTAACTTGGCTTCCCTATGAAACCTTGTTTTGATTTTCTACCAAAGAGGAATTGGACTTATTCCATATCTCTGAATCATCCCTTGAGTTTCCAATATCGTTAAATCATAATTTTCTTGATCGTGACCGAACGACTTTGGTCATCTCTTCTATCGTACCCGCATCCTGGGTCGTACTCAATTGAATTAATTTAATTCTAACCTGGATTTCCATTTTCGGATGCTCGTACTCAGACTTCGATGATCTTATACTCCATCTTTCCCAAATCCTGATTCACTCAAAATTGATCAACTTAGATTGTGTTGAAGCTAATTTTCTTATCGTGATTGAATTTCATGCTATTAGCACTCGTGCTATAACTTTTGATTTTGAACCTGTTTGGATTTTAAATGCTCGTGCGTAAACTCCTTTCGACCCTGATTTAATTTTGTTTATATCTGAACTCATTGTGTTTAGTCGTACCCAGATGACCTGGCGTGACTAAGTCGACTTGAATCTTTGATCGTGACTTTAACAATCATAATTATACATATTACCTTGCCTCTAAAATCGTGCCGATCTACCCTAAATCTAATTTCTTCGACCTGGATCATATTTATCGATGTTTTGACCTGATTTGACTTATTCGTAATAGAACGATTCTTGATTTTTCTAGGCGGCTTCGTGCTTACCTACAAAGTTGTGACTATAAATCCCAATCATGCCAAACCTTGTTTTGGTCATGGTTAGCTTTCATTTTGATCGGGCCTGTACGACTTTCAGGTTGATTTTCCATCAACTTAAGTCCTACGGATCCCCGTACTTGAACTTCATTTATATCTTCGATTCTCCTAATCGTCTCTAAAATCGTGCCCCAATGACTTGACTAATTCTGAAATCATGCACATATGATTTTGTTCGTATCATGATTCTATCGTGCTAAAATCCCTCATCGTGCCTGAACAATTTTGAATTGATTATCTTGATCGTACAAAACTCGTCATTCTTGGATCGTGCCTAAAATATTGCTTAAATCTTCTATCCTGTTTTAACCCCACTACCAACCTTTAATTTCGAGGACAAAATTTTTATAAGGTGGGTAGGATGTAAGCCCCATGAATTTTTGAAATTTTTTTTTTGAATTTTAAATAAATTATTATCGATAATTTATTTTTATTTAATTAATTTTGATCATTAAATGCTCTTTACCGTGACTTTGATTTCTAGAGCATCAGGGATGCCAATCTCTGGAACTTTCTTCTTGAAGTTTGTAGTAGACGAGATTATCTTCAATTTGATATATCATGTCCCACTCGAACTTGTTCCCTTGTGCTCCATTTGCTTCGCGCAACTTTCGGGTCAATTTAGACCAATTTTCGTCTGTCGTAATTCGTGACTTAACTTCCAACTTAATTTTCGGGCCCGACAACGGTCCAATCCAGTCGACCCAATATATGGTCCTGGCTTGTTTTGAGTCTACTATGCACGTGCCACTTACGTGCCACCAAATTGATCTCCCTTTGTGCTCCCATTTCGTCCATGATTTTAAAAGGTTCAAATTTGTTATTCTTGATCGAACCCTAGCCCAAGCTTGTCCAACTTGACCCAACACCCAACCCAAATTGATGTGACCCTACCATGTCTACCTATACACCCCACTGATATTTTCTCTTTTTTTTCCTACTCAAAAATATCCCAATTTTATATAAATATCTCTTTTTCTCTCTCTCTCCATTTATTATATATACATTCTTGCTCTCTTTATTCTTATATCCCCCCCATCACATCACCTCACCTCACTCATTTTTTTCCTCTTCAGCCGAACCCCTCACCCCTCTCTCTCTTTTTCTCCTTCTCTCTCTATACATATTATAATATATATATATATATATATATATATATATATATATATTATATATATATATATTATATAATATTTATAAATATATACACATCACATATCTCTCTTCTCTCTCTATCACTCATCTCTCCTCCCCCTTTTTCTTTTTTACACAGACCACCACTACCATCAACCGCCACCATCAACTGCCACCATCATCACCATCAACACCACCACCATCAACCGCCACCACCACCACCATTGACATCACCACCATCACCGACGTTGCCCCGCCGCCGCCACGGGCACCTCGCCGTCGCTGCCCCACCGCGTGCAGCCTCGTCCCCCGCTGCGCGCCACCGTGAGTGGCAGCAACAGCAGCGAGGCAGCAGCCACAGCTGCAGAAAGCAGCAGCAGCAGCGCAAGGCAGCAGCAGCAGCCGCGCCACCGCGCGCCGTCGCGTGGACAACTCCCCTGACTCCGACGAACCCTCCGGCGAGCCTCTCCTTTCCGTCCTCCTCCTCCCCGATGCGATACACAGACGATTCGTACGTTTGGAACGAGATCCCGTCGGCGCGCACGAGTTTTGAACTCAGAATTCGTGTTTCGTCGCAGCGACTTCGTACGCATTTTTTGAGAAATCCGACCGTTGGATCGATGAACTCTTTGCTCCGTCACAATCTCGGTATATACCCCTTCACTCCTGTCAAGTTTCGTCCTTTAATTTTGTCGTTTGATACGTCAAAATCGGCCACCAAGTTGACACTTTAATTTGTACTATTTTTGGACAGTTTTGTGGAGCCGACTTCGTCAGCTCGTAACTCCGCCGTTGTAGCTCCGTTTGACGTGCCACCAGTTCTTTTGGGTAGCTGGTATAACCCTCTTCTTGTCGTTAAATTTTGTTTCATTGTGAGAACGTTTGGTTGGTCGAATTCGATGCCAAAGTTGGCCGTCCGAATTCTTAATTTTGCACTTGTAAAATTCCATTTTTGAACCCGGGACTCCGAATTCAATTTATGACACCACCAGTAGACTCGTGGCATCATTCTGGCATTTTCATATAAAGTTTGCTTAGTTTGGAGGACGTGGGCCCTGGCACGCATTTCGGTGCAACGTGGGCCCCACGGTCCGGGTCCCGAGATCGGCTCATCGGAATCCAATTTCGGATATACGGTTGAGTTCATATCGTCATTTTGGACTCGTTGACATATAATTTTCTAAGTTTTGTGGACATTGGCTCCAACACGCATGTTCGTGCAAATCAGATTCTAATTTCCGGGTCAACGGACCATTTTGAGATCGGCTCATCGGAATCCAATTCCGGATATACCGTTGAGTTCGTATCGTCATTCTGGATTCGTGGACATATATTTTGCTAGGTTTTGAGGACTTATATCCTGAAACATTTTTCGGTGCAAAGTGGGTCCGATACGGACACCGTTTTGATCCAAATTACCTTTTTGCCCCTGTGTCCAAATTGGACTCATGGATAGGCTATCCTAGCTAATTTGACCATTCTGGATACGTTGGTGATGGTTGTTTCACCATCCGACAACATCTGTAGGTTTTTATCCTATTATTATAATTTCTCCTTTTGTTGTATTTTGAGATCCATCGATTCCAGTGATTTCACAACCACTGAAATTGAATGTGTTGACCCTGTAGATGTTTATAGAGACTAGCCTTGACCTTGTTTGACCATGATTGACTGCTTTGAATGAACGTCGAAGTAGAGTCAACATTTGACCTAGTTTAACCTAGAGTTGACTAGAGTTGACCAGTTGACTAAAAGTCAACTGTAAGTCAACCATTGACCCAGTTTGACCTAGTTTGACTTCTTTTGACCTAGTTTGATCTAGTGTGACTCAGTGTGACCTAGTTTGACTTAGTGGACTGAGATTGACCTAGATTACATAGCTTATACTATATAATCATGCCTAACACTGTTGAACCCTAATTAGCTTATATATCTCATCTTAGGTCTGTGATTTCACTCTGAGCCAGATTACACAGTTGACATATTCCACCAGATCTCAGCGAGTATATTCTCTGATAATATTTTTGTTTTATGATATCGTCTATGTTTCTTGTATTTAGTGTAGATATCCTTGTTCTCTTGACACATTGTTCACACGGATTGGTATTTCTCTGGATCCGTCATGAGATGTTATTCCTTGTATTCTTTGGTATATTATGCAAGTCTTTCTTGTTCCTTATGCATTGTATAGACACGATTCCTGCAAAGGCTAGCTACCCTCTCAGAGAATCGCGTGTCATGATGTGTCATGGTTGGATCCACTATACTAGTCGGGGGACGGGGAGTATTAGTGTAGATATATGGTCAATTCCTATTGTGCACCCATTATGCATTGATTGATTGTGAGTGTTGATCTACACTCCACGATTAGCCAGGCCTGTTACTATTGCACGTTCCCAAGCCGGCCACATATTGTAGCTATTACTCACACACCTAGATAGATGATTCTTGATTCTTGTATATGCCATGATCAGTTTTACTTGCCTTGTTCTAGCTATAGATTTACAGCTTACCTTGCCATGATACTCACATGTACATTTTGTGATTCCTTGTATTTCTCTCTATTTACTGCTACTTTTCAATATCGTCTAACTAAAACTGTTATTTGAGATTTGTGCTCGTTCCATCCTGACTGGATATGTTGATAATATTTTAGGAGTTGTTGTGCCCTCAGTATGGACTATAGGATGTTGCTAGCTGGGGTGGTTCTCGGTATTCTTACCGTGAGTTGTTTTTCAGGAGTTCTAGGTCTGGTAGTTATTTAGTTTGTTATTGTTTTCCTCTGTTTTATTCTTGTCTCATATGATCCTTGTGATTCTAGTTGTTCTAATGATATTGTATTATTTCTTGTCTTATCTTCCTTATTTTTTGTGATGTGATACGAGTACCTTTATAGTTATGGATCTTTAGATGTTGTAGTTAGTATCGGGTACTTGACAACGCTCTACCGCCGATACTGTGACGTAGCTGGACGTGGCCCACGTATTCGTACCCGTATATTCGGGTGCGGGTCGTGACAATACTGCTGCTTCACCTCCCCCGACACTCGGCGCACCGCCCTAGCCGCTGGAGCGCCACCTAGAACCGTTGGACAGTGGCCGAAGCTGCTGGAAATATGCGCGCACATAGCCATAGCAGGGCGACAGCAGTCGGCGATGCCGATTTCACGACATGTTTTTCGCCGTCACGCTCGACCGTTCTTCGAGCCATTTTCTTAGGTATACCCACAACGTATACGCCTTCGACTCCTGTCAATTTGTTTTATTTTAGATAACCCAGAATTTAGGGAAATCGAGTCGAAAGGTCGACAAAAAATCGGTTTTTAAAGAGAGCCAAGAACGGCCCAGACACCCAACTTGGAGGGCAATTTTCTGCCAAACCAAGGTAAATCTTCAAAATATGTTTGAATAGATTTATAGACTACATAGACAAGATTAGAACCCTACTTTTAGTTTTAATTGTAGTTAATTAAATAGTAAGAGAAAACAGTTTGAAAATTAAGAAAAAGTAGGAAAAATACTTTTAGAAAACCTTAAAAATCTGCCGATACGAAGTCCGTCCCGACCATCCGGGCGACTTGGTCGCGAACCACTTGCATCGAAAGGTGTGTATGGACTTTGTGCACGTGTGGGCTTTGACGGAATTCGAATTTGTTACGTGTGCGCGACGAATTTGATACGTATCCGTCAAAATTCACCGTATCGGCCTTTTTGCAATTTAGCCAATTACTTTGTGCACGATCATCATCTCAAGATGAAACTGGCGCCAACAGGACCGTGTCATTTTTCTGATCTTGTATGCCAGTTTGGTCCGATTCTGAGGGGTCGACCGGAACGCTATTTTTGCGGGCCTGCTACCCAATTCCACGGCGATTTTGTGTACGTCTACCGAAATCCAACTTTGGACATACGATTGAGTTTGTACCAAAACACCAGACCCATAGACATATATTTTGACGACTTTAGAGACCGTAGATGTTGGCACACTTTTCGGTACAAAGCGGGTCCAACGTGCGACATCGTTTTGATCCGAAATGACAGTTTTATCCTTGTGTCCAGAATTGGACTTATGGATGACTATTCTAGCTAATTTGACTATTCTAAAAATATTGGCAATGTCTGTTTCAGCATCTGGAGGCGTTTATGGGAGTTTAGATTTTGTGACTATTTGATTTGATAAGTTGTCTGCGGGATATGTTGCTACCACCAGGCAAATATACCTTGCCTTTCTCTACAGCTTTATTTACATACTTATGGTCTTTTTTTATATGTCATCATTTAGTTTCTCTGGTTGATTTGGTTTGTATGCTTTTCTTCATATCATGTATATTAGTTAGTTGTCTCGTTCATATACCGTCGTTATTCATAGTTTGACATTATAGTTCAAGTTGGATTTTTGTCACATGCACCCTGACTGAGTCGTATCGTATATCACATCTACCCTGACTGATTTGTATCATGTCATAGAATGAGTATGTTATAACTGAACTTCTATTTTCTTGTTTCAATTTTCTCAACCTGCGAGTCCACACTCTGGACGAGGGTTGACTGTTTGTACCTGCGAGTCTACACTCGGGGCAAGGGTGATTGTCGTGAACTAACCTGTAAGTCCACACTCGGGGCGACGGTTAGTGATTTGTTCAAACCTGCGAGTCCACACTCGGGGCAGAATTTGGTATCCGTTGATCTCTTGTTCACTTGTTTTCTTCCAGCAATTAATTTATGCGTAGTTGTTCTCGTATCTGTGTTCATAGTCACTTGTCATTTTCTGTCTCCTTCTGTTTATTTCTTATGCATGATGAACTGTTAGATAGGCATTTTATGTATCTTACTAGTCCCCTGAGGACCTGATGATCTCTTCAGGTAGTTGATTGCACGGAGTTAGTTAGCTGATCATGATGGTAGTTGATTACATTTATAGGATCCAGGTATGCTAGTGATATTGCTTTATTATCTCTCGTGCTTTATTTCTTATCATGATATATCTTGCTTGTTAGCCTAGTTTTATAGACTCGTGTTATTTTTTGGAGTCTAATCGGACATATGTGCTAGTGGACTGTAGACCATGAACCATAATTGTTCATTCTTGTTTATTATACTTCTTGTGGATTGAGATATCGTTAAACTTATCACACTAGACATGATACCCTATATGACAATGAATAAGTATTCAAGTTGGGCTTGAGTCTGCTTGATACGTAGATGGCTTGCTACGCGCTCGTATCCTGAAAAATGGGTACGGGTCATAACAAGTTTTTTTGGTGGCCCATGCAGGTCAGAGCATATCGGTTACGTAACTGTACTGATATGAGCCTGCAAATATGATTAAACCCATAGAAATCTCAATCCATACTGCCTTGAAAATTCTCTTAGAAATTTCTCTACCGTCCTTGAAACTATGTATTTCCTCTCGATTATTATTCCTTGTCTTCTCGTACCGTTGATTCTCGTCCCTTCCTATTTCGGAGTGACGAATGATCATGCTTATTAGATTTTATCAATAATTCTTAGCTAGTTGTGTAAATTAGTTGCTTGTTAAATTTTGGTTGCTTGGGTAGACATAAAGGATATTGGGGATATCGTTTGCTATAGGTATATCGGTATTAATTTTAGCAACTAGTTGGGAGATGTTATAAAATTTTAGCGACATGTATTTTGAGGGAGTACTTTGCCCAAAGGTGGGTAGACGTCCTCAAGGTCCAATGTGATTCATAGATGGTAAATTAATGATTGAAATAATTTATGAAGTTATCATGAATTTAGAAACTTGAAAGAGGTGAGGTTGGATTCAATTTAAACTTTGAGGAGGTTATTATAAGTCAAGAAGAGAATTGAGGATAGCGATTTGACTTCAGAAGAGTGTCTTAAGGAATGAATTTTGAATATTTATATAAATTTGATTAAAATATTTACAATTAGAGGATTTGTTAAACTTTGAGGGATGAATCATCAATTAAATTTGGAGGTTAGAAGTTGAATAAAAAATTTGAAGGCTACGAATTGAAATCTTAAAATTTGAAATAAGATTTATTAAACAAATTTTGGTTTATTAAAATTTCAGGATATTAAGGTAAGAGTAGACTTGTATTTTTTTTTGAATTTTAAGGAATATTTATGAATTTGAATTTCGAGGATGAAATTATTTTAAGGTGGGTAGATTTGTCACCCCTCTTTCCGAAATCCTGAAAATATTTTTTTAGCTATTTGAATTAAATAATAATTTTTGGAATTTTATAAACATTTAATCAAATAGTTATTACGACAGAATGCTTTAGTCATAGTTAAGTTTGGAGTGCAAGATGACTAGAAACCATGGCACAGATAGTGCAGTGGCGTGCTTTGACTAGTGTATTAGCCATGATAGGGAAGGTCGAGCCATAAGTGTGTCCCAACTAAGAAAACCAGGCAAAGTTGTGACATGACCCTATAAAAGATTTATTTATTTATTTATTGAGACTACGATATTTAGGATGGCTCGATTGTACCAATTTAGCCCGGACTGGCGAACTGAGCCCAAGCCTATGTAGTCGAGTAGTACGACCAAAGACGTCCATGTAGGTGTACATTATTATATATGTAAATGTTCTGTATTTTATCTTAAAGAGATAATAAATATTTTGCGATACATCTGTTACAAATATGAAATATGTGTTATTTATTTAAATCGTTATTTATTTTATAACAGGATGAATATTCTTCTTGGGATGTATTCTAGATTTCTAGGATTTATACTATTATATACTTGTGTATCCTAGTAACATATTCATTTTGTATTATATTATATATATATATATATATATATATAATATATATATATATATATATATATATATATATATATATAATAATATATATATATATATATATATATATATATATATATATATATATATATATATATATATATATATATATATATATATATATATTATATATACGCTAATAGATTTATATATAATATTTTTAGAAGATAAATATACGTTGCAATAATAGATTATATTTTCGAGTATTTAAAAATATTACTTGTTTTTCTAAATTATGTGTATGTATATAGGTAAACATATGTGTACACATATAGGTGTATATTAAGTCAGATATGTATATGTATAACAAAAGAAAAACTTATTGTTCCCCACATGAGGGGAACAGTTATCCCCAAAACACCCCCAAAGCCCGACCTTTCCCAAGCTTCTGTTGGATAACAGCGGATGCGACTGTATATATATCTATATATATCGAGATAGGAACGAGAAGAGAGGAGGCTCGATTAAAAACCCTAGACCTAAATCCTTCATACCGCTGCTCTACCTCCGATGCTTGGTGCGCCGCCCTAGCCGCTGGAACGCTGCCCAGAATCGCCGGACAGTGGCCGAAGCCGCCGGGAACATGCGCGCGCACAGCCACAGCAGGGCGATAGCAGCCGGCGAAACCGATTTTACGGCATGTTTTCTGCCTCCACGCTCGACCGTTCTTCAAGCCATTTTCTTAGGTATGCCCACAACATATACTCCTTCGACTCCTGTCAATTTGTTTTATTTTGGATGACGCAGAATCTAGGGAAATCCAGTCAAAAAGTCGACAAAAAATCTATTTTTAAACAGAGCCAAGAACAACCCAGACACCCAACTTGGAAGGCAATTTTCCTGCCGAACCAAGATAAATCTTCAAAATATGTTTGAATAGATTTGTAGACTACAATCCAGGATTAGAACCCTACTTTTATTTTTAATTGTAGTTAATTAAACAGTAAGAGAAAATGGTTTGAAAATCAAGAAAAATAGAAAAAACAGTTTTAGAAATCTTGAAAATTTGTCGATACGGACCCGACAATCCGGGCGACTTGGACATGAACCACCTGTATCAAAGGGTGTGTACGGACTTCGTGCACATGTGGCCTTGACGAAATTCGAATTGGTTGTGTGTGCACGACAAATTTGATGCGTATCCGTCAAAATTTATCGTATCAGCCTCTTTGCAATTTAACCAATTATTATGTGCACGTTTATCATCTTGAGACAAAACTTGTGCCAACAGGACCGTGTCATTTTTTTGGTCCTCTATGCCAAGTTTGGTTCGAGTCTGAGAAGGTCGACCGAAACGCTATTTTAGTGGGCCTGCGACCGGATCAAATGGGCGATTTTGTGCACAGTCCGTCAAAATCAGACCCGTAGATATGTAGTTTGATGACTTTAAAGACCGTCGATATTGGCACGCTTTTTGGTGCAAAGCGGGTAAAACGACGACATTGTTTTGACCCGAAATGACCGTTTATTCTTGTATCCAGAATTGGACTTATGCGTGGGCTATCCTAGCTAATTTGACTATTCTAAATATGTTGGCAATGTTTGTTTTAGCATCCGGAGGTGTTTGCGGCAGTTTAAATTTTGTGACTAATTGAATTGATAAGTTATTTGCAGGATATGTTGCTATCACCAGGCAAGTATACCTTGCCTTCCTCTACAGCTTTATTTACATACTTATAGTCTTTCTTTTATATGTCATCATTAGTTTCTCTGGTTGATTTGGTTTATATGCTTTTCTTCATATCATGTATATTAGTTAGTGGTCTCGTTCATATACCATCATTGTTCATAGTTTGACATTATAGTTCAAACTAGATTTGTTCTAACATGCACCCAGACTGAGTCGTATCGTGTCATCACATGTGCCTTGACTGAGTCGTATCGTGTCGTAGAATGAGTGCGTTATAACTGAACTGCTATTTCCTTGTTTCAATTTTTTCAACCTGCGAGTTCACACTCGGGGCGAGGGTTGACTGTTTGCGCTTACGAGTCCACACTCGGGGCAAGGGTTAGTGATTTGCTTAAACCTGCGAGTCAACACTGTAGTGCCCCGTCCCTATATCGTGCCCCATACTCTGTCCACGGGGTGTGCGAGAAAGGAACACTGTCGCTATCGATTCGGTCGGGATCGATCGAGTCGATCGAACGGGAACGGTTGAATTAAGATCCATTCATCGTTATGGAATGTCTTCTTCAGAACCAAGTCCCATATTCAGCGGGTTGCACCTCGAGGATTGACTCTGCGCTGAGTCGGGAGAGACCTCCCGTTGCTCTGCTTTTCACGCCGCTTGCGTTGGTTTTGGCTTTATTTTCTGAATGCATTTTCGTAAATGTTTTCGATGGTTTTCATGGCTTGCATTTCGAACTCGCATTTCCTATCGAACTCCTTGAATAATGCAGTGTTCTAATCGGTTGCTCGTGCGATTTCAGGTAATCGCGTAGGCGACGTCTAGCGCGACCAACAAGTTCTCTCGCCGAAGTAAACTCAAGGTGAGTGGCTGACCCTTCTCTACTCGACCCCCTTCTTAGGCAAAATCGATAGTGTTGTTGCGAATGAAAAGATAAATGCAAGTGCATGAACACGAATGAATGAACAAGTTTTCAAAGAAAATATAGGCTATGTCTTGACAACTAAAAACATATCTTTGCACGGTCATGGATAACTTGTCGACAAGGTGAGCGTTTCCCCGCACGGCAACCTGAGGCCACAGGACCGTTGCGGGCACAAAAGGAAATAAATAATTAGCTGTGCTGGGCACGGGTTAGACGAGGACTTGCAGAGGGGCTCGCTACTCACGCTGAAAGGACCCTGTCTAACAAAAGCTAGAGGGGTCCACGATGGCTGTGGGAGCCAGTGACCAACACACGAAATATTGTACTAGGCATGAAAATGATAATAATTGACAGGAAAGAACATGGTAAGTTTCATAAGGTGCGGCGCGGTCCGCTGTGGGTAAGTTTCAACGTAAATTTCATTATGCTTGTCATTGCTCACTTGAAATTCATTAGGATGGTTAGAAACATTCATGAACTAAGTCATATAAACTCATCAACCAAATGAGAGCTTGGAACTTAACTTGCCACGCACCAGTACAAAGTGTAATGTACTGATCCTCGCTCTCCACGCAGGTACCCCGAATCACGAAGGGTGTGCCACCTGAAAGCTCAAGGCGAAGCGAACCCTTTTGAAGCCTCGTCCGCGTGTGAAGGCTTGTGTTTCTGGATTCCTTTTGAAGAAGACCCACACTCAGTCCAAAAGAAAACATGGCGACTCGACTTCCCTCGATAGCAGGTGGAAAAGTGTAATGGTTTTTGCTTGTAAAAAAAGGATGTAATGTATGGAACGACTATCTCATCGGCGTTCATTTTGTAAGTCGAGTCATGTTGTAGCCCGCGCGGCAATGATTGTAAAGAAGTCTATGTAAAGTTTTATTATCATCAATGAAAAAGTCCATTTCTATTTCAAATGTGTCATTCAATTTCTCTGCGTACTCTAACTTGATGTTGTGTTTCGGATAACCTTATGACTATGCCTTGTGCGATCGCAACTTAGGTTTGTACGACATCACGCCCGGGGGACGACTATCGATTCTATGGAATCGGGGCGTGACATAATGGTATCAGAGCACGGCTTTACATCCTTTGGCCTCGCGTCTAGAGTTCCAAACCTTTGACTTCGCATCGATGAGATAAGTTGTTCCATACAATAAGTCCGTAATAATTTGTGACTGATGCGTTTGCCTTCGTATCACAGAAGTGACGGAGCCCATGGCCGAGCAAGAACAGAGCGCTTCAAGCGGCTCTAGTAGTTCCCACCGTCCGCGGGTCGGACCTTCTAACGATACCATCGAAAGGATGTTGTGCATGATGGAGGTGCAGCGTAACCAGTCCGAGAACCGGCATCAACAGGTAGAGGAACGACAGGCCCAGTTCGAAGCTCACTTCGAAGCTCGCTTTGACGCACATGCCCAACTTCAACAAAAGCAGTTAGATACCCTGTAGCAGATCGTCCAGACAATGGCGGCCAACGGAAATTCTGCGACTGTGCCTACCGTCATCGCACCTACTGCCACCGTGCTGACGATCCAACCCATTGAAGTCGATACGATGGAGCCCGAGCGTCAACCAGCGGCACCGAAAAAGTATAACTTTGAAATATCAGAATTTAAGAAGGCGTGCCGCACTTTTTTCAGCGGTACCGAAGGCCCTTCTATGGCGATCGACTGGTTGGAAGAGCTGGAAGACCACTTCGAGCTTCTCGGCATTGAAGAGTCGAAGCAAGTCGCCTGCACACAACTTCAACTACGGTTGAACGCGCACGACTGGTGGGCCGTGCGCAAGCGAGCGATCCAACCGGACAACACCACCACGCCGATCTCTTGGGCCACATTCTGCAGGCTTTTGAAGTCCAGTACCTTCCGTCAGCCATTCGTCAAGCGAAGGAGAATGAATTCATACAGTTGAAGCAAGGAAGCAGGACAGTGGAACAGTACGCCACAGAATTCAACAAGTTGTCTAAGTTTGCTGGCCGGTTTCTGCCTACTGAAGAGTGCCGTATGCGACGGTTCGAAGTGGGTCTGCGACACTCTATCGGTGCGTATGTCGGTGTTCCGGAGTACAAGACCGTGGGCGAGGCTCTGAATCACGCCCTCCGCCTTGAGAACCTGTATCCTTCCGGTGCTGACGACATTGTGCGCCACTCAAATCACAAACGTCCTAGCCATACGGGAGGCAACAACGACGCGTCAAAGCGTCCAAATAACGGCGGCTACAAGGGTGAGAAAACGATACTTAAGTGCACCAATTGCGGGCGACTTTGACACCTTGAACGTCACTACTTTTACCGCAATGTTGAATGTTACACTTGCGGACAAAGGGGCCACTTCGTTCGAGATTGCACGAACCCCAGACTGACTCGCAACGTACCACCACAACAATACCGCCAAGAGAATCGAGGGCAGGCGCCCCGACCTCCTTCGCCCACTCGACCTGCACCACAAAATGGCCAAGATCGTCGCCCCAACACTCAGGGCCGCGTCTACGCCATGACTCGAGACGAAGCGTTGGCACCAGATACAGTAGTGTCAGGTATACTAAAATTTAATAATGTGCCTGCTCGTGTGTTATTTGATTCAGGCGCTTCATATTGTTTTATATCGGCGGACTTTGCCGTCGAGCATAAATTTTCTGTAATATCATTAGATCTCGACCTTAGCGTAAGCACGCCTTCGGGCACACCAATTCTCACAAACTTAGCTTGCGCCGGCGAGATTATCTGTATCGGCGGTCAAAAGATCGGTCTGGACGTGATAGTTCTAGACATGAAGGACTTTGACATCATTCTGGGAATGGATTGGCTCGGGCCGTGCAACGCAACCATAGACTGCGCTGAAAAGAAGGTCACATTCTGCATACCTGGAGTGCCTGAATTCTGCTATTCGTGTGGTGAGGCGTCGCCGACCTGCATGGTGATCTCCGTAATATCTGCTCGATGGATGCTGCATTCCGGGTGCGAAGGCTATCTAGCTTCCGTTCGAGACATGCGACAGGATGGTGCAAACGCGGGTCAGACAGACGTTGTGGCAGAATTCCAAGACATGTTCCCGGATGAGCTACCCGGCATGCCGTCCGATCGAAAAATAGAGTTCACCATCGACACATTCCCCGACACCCGGCCGATCTCGAAGGCTCCGTACAGAATGGCCCTTGCAGAATTGAAAGAATTGAAGGCACAACTTCAGGAATTGCTCGACAGAGGGTTTATCCGTCCGAGTGTCTCGCCGTGGGGTGCGCCCGTGCTGTTCGTGAAGAAGAAGGATGGATTGATGCGACTCTGCATCGACTATCGGGAATTGAATAAAGCTACCGTCCGAAACAAATACCCCCTGTCCCGCATCGATGACTTGTTCGACCAATTCCAAGGTACAACGATGTTTTCGAAGATTGATCTGCGATCGGGTTATCACCAACTAAAAGTCAAGCCAGATAACGTGCCGAAGTCTGCCTTTCGCACTCGTTACGGCCACTACGAGTTCTTGGTAATGCCGTTCGGTCTGACAAACGCCCCTGCCGTCTTCATGGATCTAATGAATCGGGTGTTCCGTCCGTTCGTTGACAAGTTCGTAGTAGTCTTCATCGACGACATCCTCGTCTACTCAAAGGATCGAGCGCAACATGCAGAGCATCTGCGGACGGTACTCCAAACCCTTCGAGAGAATCAGTTGTACGCAGAGATGAGCAAGTGCGAGTTCTGGCTGAACAGCGTCTCATTCCTTGGGCACATCATCTCCGCCGCGGGCATCGCAGTCGATCCAAAAAAAAATTTCGGGAAGGGGAGCTACAAATCTACCCACCTTAAAAATAATTTCGTCCTCGAAATTCTATTTTCTAACTATTCCTTAATACTCAAAGTCTACCATTACCTTAATCTCCTTAAATTTAATTCCTCAAAATATTTTATGGCCTTCTCTAGCCATTTGGTTTTTACGAAATCTCGAGGTCTTCTACCCACCTTTGGTCACACTAATCCTCCAAATACGGTCACTAAAATCTTCTAGCTAGTTGCTAACAAGTCTGCGAACATATATCTAGGGCGTATGGCATCTATAATCCCTCATATCTATAAAATAACAAAATATTCAAAATCAAGCAGTATTCTAATATAACTTAAGACTATGATGAATCCTAGATAACACGATCATTCGTCACCCCGGAGTAGGAAGCGACGAGAATCAATGGTACGGAAAGCAAGAAAGTATAATCGAGAGCAAATATGGAGTTTTCAAGGACGTAGAGAATTTCTAGTAGAATTTTCAAGGCAGAGTGGATTGAGATTTCTAAGGTTTAGTCAGTTGCGCAGGCTCGTATCAGTACAGTTACGTAACCGATACGATATGCTCTGACCTACATGGGCCACCAAAAAAACTTGTCACGACCCGTACCCACTTTTCGGATGCGAGCTCGTGAGCAAGCCAGCTACGTATCGAACGGACTCCAGCCCGACTCGAATACGTAAACGCTATCAAGGCTATGGTATACTGCCACATCATGGCAAACAATCTATATCTCAATCCACAATAAGAATAATAATCAAGAATGAACAAGTATGGGTCGTGGTTTACACCCCACTAGCATAAATATCCGATAAGACTCTAAGGAATATAACAAGAGTCTACAACTGAAACAAGGAACAGGATATCTCATGATAAGGAATGAAAAGCACGAGCGGATAATAAACACAAAAATGATACCTGAATCCCGCAAGAACCGTAACTCCTCCGTCATCCAGAACTACCAGCTAACTCCATGCAATCGCTAAACCTGAGGAGATCATCAGGTCCTCAGAGGACATAGCAAGATACATAATATACATGCCTATCTAGCAGTTTTATCATGCACAAGAAATAAACAAAAAAGAACAAGAACAAGACAATGACTATGAACACGAATACGAACACTGGAACAACTACGCATAATGAACTGCCGGATGAACGAAACATGATGATCAATGGAAGAAACCAAACCCTCGTCCCGAGTGTGGACTTACTGGTTTGAACTAAACACTAACCCTAGTCCCGAGTGTGGACTCTCTGGTTAGTACTAACCCTCGTCCTGAGTGTGGACTCTCTGGTTAGTTCACGGCAAGGCACCCTCGTCCCGAGTGTGGACTCTCTGGTGCAAATACTACATCCTCGTCCCGTATGTGGACTCTCTGATGTAAACACCCTCATCCCGAGTGTGGACTCTCTGGTGCAAGTCAAGTCAAGTCTACACCCTCGTCCCGAGCGTGGACTCTCTGGTGTAAATACTACATCCTCGTCCCATGTGTGGACTCTCTGATGTAAATAATCGGTATCCTAGTCCCTAGTGTGGACTCACGGATGTAAATAGATCAAGAAAAATACCCTTGTCCTGTGTGTGGACTCTCTGGTGCCAAGAAAGCAATATCAAGGATTTAGCAGTTCACTACACGCACTCGTTCTACGACACGACTCAAGCAAGGTACTGACGAGAAACTCCAATGTGAAACACAAGGCCAAAACATGAACATGGCTATAAACAATAAAAATAACTCCACAGAAAATAACACGAAAAAGCACATGTCCATAAATAATCCAAAAGCTGGAAACTGAAATAAAATGCATGAAAATAAAACTGTAGAGGAAGGCAAGGTATACTTGCCTGGAGGTTGCACGCAGATCCAATAACAATCTAGTCCACTGCTAAGCCATAAAGTCCAATCATCACAACTGTCTCCGAAAGCTGAAACAGACAGTGCCAACAGTCTTAGAATAGTCAATTTAGCTAGGATTGCCTGTCCTTAAGTCCAATTCTGGACACAGGGGCAAACGATAATTTCGGGCAAAAATGATGTCCGCCGTTGGATCCGCTTTGCACCGAAAAGCGTACCAGGGTCAATGGTCTCTAAAGTCATCAAACTACATGTCTAAAGATTCGATTTTCCGATATGAATCCAACCGTATGTCCAGAGTTGGATTCCGACGGGCCATACACAAAATCGCCCGTTTAGTAGAACCGTGGGGCCCGCAAAACGGTAATTTTGTCAACGGTCTCAGAATTGGACCAAACTTGGCATACAGGACCAGAAAAATGATACGGTTCTATTGGCGTAAGTTTTGTCTTAATCTGACGAATGTACACAAAGTAATTGACAAATTTGCAACGTGCACGATACGGTGAATTTCGACGGATACGCATCAAATTCGTCGCGCACACGCAACCAATTTGAATTCCGTCAAAGCCCACATGACCACAAAGCTGTTACGCAGCTTTTGATGCCTTCGGTTCGCGACCACGTTGTCCGGTTTGGCGGGACGCACGTGGTGTCGGGAGTATTTTCATGATTTCTACAATTTTCAAAAACAGGTTTTTCGTTACTTTGGGAAGCCGATTTCTCGGTGTACAATCAACGAAATTGACTTCTGTAAAAAAAGGATTTATAGCCCTATATGTTGTCAACAATTGCCTTAAGGTAGGTTATCTAATCTGTCGAGGAATCGACGAATACTTGCCTTCCAAATAGGTTTCCAAAACTAGTTTTAATACTCTGTTATCGATGTTTTTCCTGAAGTTTCAGGAATTTCCATGATTTATCTACGTCGAACCAAACCAATCCAGTTGAAGGGATGGATAGGGGGTTAACCCATCTATTAATAGAAATTTACGGGTCGATAAATCGTTGGGCGATGAGGGAGAAATTTATCTTGGAAGTTGCCAAGTTGTTGCCACTGCTAATGCTGCTGTTCTCCGTCTCGCGCGCGGCTGGCGACTCCGGCCGGCCGGCGGCGTGCCCTCGGCGGTGCGAGCGCACACACGGGGTGCGCCCGGATGGGAGGAAGGGTGGCGCGCTATTAGGGTTTGGGTTTAAGAGTTCTTTCGATCTCTCTGTACTTCGGTATAATACGCGTGGAATTCACTCGCGCGGGTCTGGAGAGTATAGGCTCGGTTTAGGCTTCTACAGTGGGTCGGGTGCGCGGGTTGACTTGAGAGATGTACCAACTGGATGCATGATGAAACCATAAAGTAAGCCCCAACTTTCGAAACTTAGCCAATGGAAAGCCATGTTCCACTTTCATGTAAAATTATGTCTTAAAAATGAAGAAGAATATACTATAATAGACATAAGTTCAGAACTCAACTGGGACCACGGCCATATGAGGAAAACATGCAATTTCCTTTAATTTGCATAAGAAGTCAAACTCGGGCCTGGGGGATTTGTGTTGAGCTCTCGATTTCAGCTGAACTGCTCTGGGTTTCTACTGGGCTGTGCTCGTACAGAGGGTCGGGTGCTCACTGAGTTGGACTTGTTGGCTCGGTTTGATGAGGCTCACTGGGTTGGGCTCCGTTGAGCGGGCTGGGCGGGCTGGGATTTACTCTTCTCCTTATTATAATTATTATCTCTATTCAACTATATATATGTATCAATACATATACATACGTATATACTTATACATATATATATACAATGCACATAAATGTATATAATATATTTATATATATGTATACAATGCACATAAATACAACAATTTGTATATAACTAACTATATACAATACAACGTATTTAATACATATGTACATAAAATAATTGTATTATGTTTATCCAAGAAAATATATTTGTAATTATCCTATGATATACATTGTTAGGCATTCCTCACACATATATTTATATACATATATATAAACATACACACACTTATACATATATATATTTTATATATATGCAATCTCACACACACACACACATATATATATATATATATATATATATATATATATATATATATCAATACATATTTAATAAATTATATATATGTATATATACACAAATGTATATCAATATACATATATCCTTATATACAATCTTCATAGACCCAATTACATCCAAATAACAATTATTCCTAGGATAGGGCCTACCTACATAAATATGGACACATATACAATAATATTTATTTATATAAACTAAACATAACCAATAATAGTAAAGTAAATTTGTTTAATAAATATGTCAAAAATATTAATATTAATAATAATCTTAATAACACTGAAATTGAACTAATAATATATCGCGATGAACTCATCAACCACCCCATTTATTCGGCTCCAGAAATTCGTACAATATTCTAAACGCTATTTAATAACAATAATATCTATGTTCTACCCATAACAATTATTTAGTAAATAATTGCCAATTTCTAATATATACAAAATATTTGCATTTACCAAACATGTCTACAAGGTCGTATTTGGTCCCATTACACGACTACATGGGCTTGGGTTTGACTTGGGTCTAATCTGGACTAGTTTGGTACAACCGGGTCACTCAACGTCAAATAATATTAATGATAAATAATTAACTATTTACAATGGTCATGACACAACTTGGTCTGATTTTCCTAGTTAGGACATCCCTATGGCTAGATTTCCCCCGGGCATGGCTAGTACACTTGTCAAGGCACACTGCTACATCTTCCGTGCCACAAATTCTAGTCGTCTAGTACTTCAAAACTCAACCATGGCTAAAATCAACCACCGTAATAATTAACTAAAATAATTATTTATAAATTCTAGAAATTACCATTAAACAAATAAATAACAAAAATATTTTCCAAAAAAAATTTTCGGGAAGGGGAGCTACAAATCTACCCACCTTAAAAATAATTTCGTCCTCGAAATTCTATTTTCTAAACTATTCCTTAATACGAAAAGTCTACCATTACATTAATCTCCTTAAATTTAATTCCTTAAAATATTTTATGGCCTTCTCTAGCCATTTGGTTTTTACGAAATCTCGAGGTCTTCTACCCATCTTTGGTCACACTACTCCTCCAAATACGGTCACGAAAATCTTCTAGCTAGTTGCTAACAAGTCTGCGAACATATATCTAGGGCGTATGGCATCTATAATCCCTCATATCTATATAACAACCAAATATTCAAAATCAAGCTGTATTCTAATATAACTTAAGACTCTATGATGAATCCTAGATAACACGATCATTCGTCACCCCGGAGTAGGAAGCGACAAGAATCAATGGTACGGAAAGCAAGAAAGTATAATCGAGAGCAAATATGGAGTTTTCAAGGACGTAAAGAATTTCTAGTAGAATTTTCAAGGCAGAGTGGATTGAGATTTCTAAGGTTTAGTCAGTTGCGCAGGCTCGTATCAGTACAGTTACGTAATCGATACGATATGCTCTGACCTGCATGGGCTACCAAAAAACTTGTCACGACCCGCACCCGCTTTTCGGACGCGAGCTCGTGAGCAAGCCAGCTACGTATCGAACGGACTCCAGCCCGACTCGAATACGTAAACGCTGTCAAGGCTATGGTATACTGCCACATTATGGCAAACAAATCTATATTTTAATCCACAATAAGAATAATAATCAAGAATGAACAAGTATGGGTCGTGGTCTGCAGCCCACTAGCATAAATATCCGATAAGACTCTAAGGAATATAACAAGAGTCTACAACTGAAACAAGGAACAGGATATCTCATGATAAGGAATGAAAAGCACAAGCGAATAATAAACACGATAACGATACCTAAATCCCGCAAGAACCGCAACTCCTCCGTCATCCAGAACTACTAGCTAACTCCATGCAATCGCTAAACCTGAGGAGATCATCAGGTCCTCAGAGGACATAGCAAGATACATAATATACATGTCTATCTAGCAGTTTTATTATGTACAAGAAATAAACAAGAAAGAACAAGAACATGACAATGACTACGAATACGAATACGAACACTAGAACAACTACGCATAATGAACTGCCGGATGAACGAAACACGATGATCAATGGAAGAAACCAAACCCTCGTCCCGAGTGTGGACTCACTGGTTTGAACTAAACACTAACCCTCGTCCCGAGTGTGGACTCTCTGGTTAGTTCACGGTAAGGCACCCTCGTCCCGAGTGTGGACTCTCTGGTGCAAATACTACATCCTCGTCCCTTGTGTGGACTCTCTGATATAAACACCCTCGTCCCGAGTGTAGACTCTCTGGTGCAAGTCAAGTCAAGTCTACACCCTCGTCCCGAGCGTGGACTCTCTGGTGCAAATACTACATCCTCGTCCCGTGTGTGGACTCTCTGATGTAAATAATCGGCATCCTAGTCCCTAGTGTGGACTCACGGATGTAAATAGATCAAGAAAAACACCCTCGTCCTGTGTGTGGACTCTCTGGTGCCAAGGAAGCAATATCAAGGATTTAGCAGTTCACTACACGCACTCGTTCTACGACACGACTCAAGCAAGGTACTGACGAGAAACTCCAATGTGAAACACAAGGCCAAAATATGAACATGGCTATAAACAATAAAAACAACTCCACAGAAAATAAAAAGCACATGTTCATAAATAATCCAAAAGCTGGAAACTAAAATAAAATGTATGAAAATAAAACTGTAGAGGGAGGCAAGGTATACTTGCCTGGAGGTTGTACGCAGATCCAATAACAATCAAGTCCACTGCTAAGCCATAAAGTCCAATCATCACAACTGTCTCCGAAAGCTGAAACAGACAGTGCCAACAATCTCAGAATAGTTAATTTAGCTAGGATTGCCTGTCCTTAAGTCTAATTCTGGACACAGGGGCAAAACGGTAATTTCGGGCAAAAATGATGTCTGCCGTTGGATCCGCTTTGCACCGAAAAGCGTGCCAGGGTCAATGATCTCTAAAGTCATCAAATTACATGTCTACAGATCCGGTTTTTTGATACGAACCCAACCGTATGTCCAGAGTTGGATTTCGGCGGGCCGTGCACAAAATTGCCTGTTGAGTGAAACCGTGGGGCCCGCAAAACGGTGATTTTGTCAACGGTCTCAAAATTGGACCAAACTTGGCATACAGGAAAAGAAAAACGATACAGTTCTGTTGGTGCAAGTTTCGTCTCGATCTGACGAACGTACACAAAGTAATTGACAAATTTGCAACGTGCACGATATGGTGAATTTCGACGGATACGCATCAAATTCGTCGCGCACACGCAACCAATTTGAATTACGTCAAAGCCCACACGACCAGGAAGCTGTTACGCAGCTTTCGATGCCTTCGGTTCGCGACCACGTTGTCCGGTTTGGCGGGACGCACGTGGTGTCGGGAGTATTTTCATGATTTCTACAATTTTTAAAAACAGGTTTTTCGTTACTTTGGGAAGCCGATTTCTCGGTGTACAATCATCGAA
Source organism: Iris pallida (assembly GCA_029216955.1). Taxonomy (NCBI): domain Eukaryota; kingdom Viridiplantae; phylum Streptophyta; class Magnoliopsida; order Asparagales; family Iridaceae; genus Iris; species Iris pallida. The sequence continues at coordinate 7,219,294 of JANAVB010013600.1, read as the reverse complement.
ATTGACTTCTGAAAAAAAGGATTTATAGCCCTATATGTTGTCAACAATTGCCTTAAGGTAGGTTATCTAATATGTCGAGGAATCGGCGAATACTTGCCTTCCAAATAGGTTTCCAAAACTAGTTTTAATACTCTGTTATCGATGTTTTTTCTGAAGTTTCAGGAATTTCCATGATTTATCTACGTCGAACCAAACCAATCCAGTTGAAGGGATGGATAGGGGGTTAACCCAGCTATCAATAGAAATTTACGGGTCGATAAATCGTTGGGCGATGAGGGAGAAATTTACCTTGGAAGTTGCCCAGTTGTTGCCACTGCTACTGCTGCTGTTCTCCGTCTCGCGCGCGGCTGGCGACTCCGGCCGGCCGGCGGCGTACCCTCGGCGGCTCACGCGCGCACACGGGGTGCGCCCGGATGGGAGGAAGGGTGGCGCGCTATTAGGGTTTGGGTTTAAGAGTTTTTTCGATCTCTCTGTACTTCGGTATAAATACGCGTGGAATTTACTCGCGCGGGTCTGGGGAGTATAGGCTCGGTTTAGGCTTCTACAGTGGGTCGGGTGCGCGGGTTGACTTGAGAGATGTACCAACTGGATGCATGATGAAACCATAATGTAAGCCCCAACTTTCGAAACTTAGCCAATGGAAAGCCATATTCCACTTTCATGTAAAATTATGTCTTGAAAATGAAGAAGAATATACTATGATAGACATAAGTTCAGAACTCAACTGGGACCACGGCCATATGAGGAAAACATGTAATTTCCTTTAATTTGCATAAGAAGTCATACTCGGGCCTGGGGATTTGAGTTGAGCTCTCGGTTTCAGCTGAACTGCTCTGGGTTTCTACTGGGCTGTGCTCGTACAGAGGGTCGGGTGCTCATTGAGTTGGACTTGTTGGCTCGGTTTGATGAGGCTCACTGGGTTGGGCTCCGTTGAGCGGGCTGGGCCGGCTGGGATTTACTCTTCTCCTTATTATAATTATTATCTCTATTCAACTATATATATATATATGTATCAATACATATACATACGTATATACTTATACATATATATATACAATGCACATAAATGTATATAATATATTTATATATATGTATACAATGCACATAAATACAATAATTTGTATATAACTAACTATATACAATACAACGTATTTAATACATATGTACATAAAATAATTGTATTATGTTTATCCAAGAAATATATTTGTAATTATCCTATGATATACATTGTTATGCATTCCTCACACATATATTTATATACATATATATAACATACACACACTTATACATATATATATATATTTTATATATATGCAATCACATATATATATATATATATATATATATATATATATATATATATATATATATATATATATATATATATATATATATATATATATATATATATGTATGTATATATATATATATATATATATATATATATATATATATATATATATATATATCAGTACAAAAATATATATATATATATCAGTACATATTTAATATATTATATATATGTATATATACACAAATATATATCAATATACATATATCCTTATATACAATCTCCGTAAACCCAATTACATCCAAATAACAAAAAAAAAAAGAAAAAAAAAAATATACAATCTCCGTAAACCCAATTACATCCAAATAACAATTATTCCTATGATAGGGCCTACCTACATAAATATGGACACATATACAATAATATTATTTATATAAACTAAACATAACCAATAATAGTAAAGTAAAATTGTTTAATAAATATGTCAAAAATATTAATATTAATAATAATCTTAATAACACTGAAATTGAACTAATAATATATCGCGGTGAACTCATCAACCACCCCATTTATTCGGCTCCAGAAATTCGTACAATATTCTAAACGCTATTTAATAATAATAATATCTATGTTCTACCCATAACAATTATTTAGTAAATAATTGCCAATTTCTAATATATACAAAATATTTGTATTTACCAAACATGTCTACAAGGTCGTATTTGGTCCCATTACACGACTACATGGGCTTGGGTTTGACTTGCGTCTAATCTGGACTAGTTTGGAACAACCGGGTCACTCAACGTCAAATAATATTAATGATAAATAATTAACTATTTACAATGGTCATGACACAACTTGGTCTGATTTTCCTAGTTAGGACATCCCTATGGCTAGGTTTTCCCCGGGCATGGCTAGTACACTAGTCAAGGCACACTGCTACATCTCCCGTGCCACAAATCCTAGTCGTCTAGTACTTCAAAACTCAACCATGGCTAAAATCAACCACCGTAATAATTAACTAAGATAATTATTTATAAATTCTAGAAATTACCATTAAACAAATAAATAACAAAAATATTTTCCAAAAAAAAATTTCGGGAAAGGGAGCTACAGTGACTTGGAAGGAATGGGCATTGAACTCCGAGTTCGTTTCAGAGACGTGAAACTAGCGCAACTGCGGGTAGAACCGAGCCTACTGGAGAGGATCAAGTCTGCACAGAAGGACGACCCATACCTAGAGAAGATGCGGAAGCTGATATCGACAGAAAAAGTGTCCAACTTTGCGGAGGACGAGTCGAGAGTGTTGTGCGTGAAGGGACGGCTATGCGTACCGGACGACGCAGAACTTAAAAAGGAGATAATATCGGAAGCGCATTATACAAAATATTCCTTTTATCCTGGCAGCACCAAGATGTATAAGGACCTCCGCGTTCTCTTTTGGTGGCACGGCATGAAGAGGAACGTAGCACTCTTTGGGTCAAAATGTATGGCCTGTCAGCAAGTCAAAGCCGAGCACCAGCAACCGGGCGAGGAGATGCAGAACCTCGCCATTCCAGAGTGGAAGTGGGATCACATCATTATGGACTTTGTTGTTGGCTTGCCGAGGACGTCGCGGGGAAACGACGCCGTCTGGGTCATCGTCGATCGACTAACCAAGTCAATGCACTTATCGCCATCAAAGTTACTTAGAGCGTCGACCGCCTTGCTCAGATATACCTTGATGAAATAGTTTGGCTGCACGGGGGTCCCAGTTTCTATCGTCTCTGATCGGGATGGACGGTTCGTAGCGCGCTTTTGGAGTAGTCTTCATTCAGCACTGGGGACCAAGTTGAAGTTCAGCTCAGCTTATCATCCTCAGACTGATGGCCAAACAGAGCGGGTGAACCAAATTTTCGAAGACATGTTACGACTCTGTGCGATCGACTTGAAGTCAAGTTGGGACATCCATCTACCGCTGGCCGAGTTTACATACAATAACAGCTATCAGTCCAGCATCCAAATGGCACCGTATGAAGCTTTGTACGGCCGTAAGTGCAGATCGCCCATTTGCTGGGATAAAGTCGGGGAACGGCAGATACTTGGTCCGGAGCTGGTAGAGCAGACTGTGCAGAAGGTCAAGTTAATACGAGAAAGATTAAAGATAGTACAAAGCCGACAGAAAAGCTATGCCGACACGCACCGACGCCCCCTCCAGTTCTCGGAAGGCGACCATGTATTCCTGAAGGTGATGCCTATGCGTGGAGTTTCCTGGTTCGGTGCGAAAGGAAAGTTGAGCCCAAGATTTGTTGGCCCGTTCGAAATATTGAAGCGAGTCGCCCCGGTAGCTTACCAACTCGTCTTGCCGTCTGCATTATCAGAGGTACATGACGTCTTCCACGTCTCGCAATTGCAAAAGTACGTACACGATCCGGGGCATGTGGTAGATTGGGTAAGCTGGACCTGAAGGCGGACTTGTAGCCGGTGCAAATCTTGGAGCACAAGGATAAACTTCTCCGCAACTGTGCTATTCCTCTAGTTTGCGTCCTCTGGAGAAACCATTCGGTTGAGGAGTCGACATGGGAGCTTGAGTCAAAAATGAAGAAGAAGTTCCCTTCATTGTTCTCGTAGAGGTAGGTTCTATTCTTAAGTTTCGAGGACAAAACTTTTTCTTAGTTGGTTATGGTGTAGTGCCCCGTCCCTACATCGTGCTCCGTACTCTGTCCACGGGATGCGCGAGAAAGGAACACTGTCGCTATCGATTCGGTCGGGACCGATAGGTCGGGATCGACCGAGTCGATCGAACGGGAACAGTTGAATTAAGATCCATTCCTCGTTATGGAATGTCTTCTTCGAAACCAAGTCCTATATTCAGCGGGTTGCGCCTCGAGGATTGACTCTACGGCTGAGTCGGGAGAGACCTCCCGTTGCTCTGCTTTTCACGCCGCTTGCGTTGGTTTTGGCTTTGTTTTCTGAATACGTTTTCGTGAATGTTTTTGATGGTTTTCATGGCTTGCATTTCGAACTCGTATTTCCTATCGAACTCCTTGAATAATGCAGTATTCTAATCGGTTGCTCGTACGATTTCAGGTAATCGCGTAAGCGACGTCTAGCACGACCAACAAGTTCTCTCGCCGAAGTAAACTCAAGGTGAGTGGCTGACCCTTCTCTACTCGACCCCCTTCTTAGGCAAAATCGATAGTGTTGTTGCGAATGAAAAGATAAATGCAAGTGCACGAACACGAATGAATGAACAAGTTTTCAAAAAAAAGGTAGGCTATGTCTTGACAACTAAAAACATGTCTTTGTACGGTCATGGACAACTAATTATCGACAAGGTGAGCGTTTCCCCGCACGGCAACCTGAGGCCACGGGACCATTGCGGGCACAAAGGGAAACAAATAATTAGCTGTGCTGGGCACGGGTTAGGCGAGGACTTGCAGCGGGGTCGCTACTCACGCTGAAAGGACTGCGTCTAACAAAAGCTAGAGGAGTCCACGATGGCTCTGGGAGCCAGTGACCAACACACAAAATATTGTACTTGGTATGAAAATGATAAAAATTGACAGGGAAGAACATGGTAAGTTTCATAAGGCGCGGTGCGGTCCGCTGTGGGTAAGTTTCAACGTAAATTTCATTATGCTTGTCATTGCTCACTTGAAATTCATTAGGATGGTTAGAAACATTCATGAAGTAAGTCATATAACTCATCAACCAAATGAGAGCTTGGAACTTAACTTGCCACGCAACAGTAGAAAGTGTAATGTGTTGATCCTCGCTCTCCACGCAGGTACCCCGAATCACGAAGGGCGTGCCACCTGAAACCTCAAGGCGAAGCGAACCCTTTTGAAGCCTCGTCCGCGTGTGGAGGCTTGTGTTTATGGATTCCTTTTGAAGAAGACCCGCACTCAGTCCAAAAGAAACCATGGCGACTCGACTTCCCTCGATAGCAGGTGGAAAAGTGTAATAGTTTTTGCTTGTAAAAAGGGATGTAATGTATGGAACGACTATCTCATCGGCGTTCATTTTGTAAGTCGAGTCATATTGTAGCCCGCGCGGCAATGATTGTAAAGAAGTCTATGTAAAGTTTTATTATCATCAATAAAAAAGTCCATTTCTATTTCAAATGTGTCATTCAATTTCTCTGCGTACTCTAACTTGATGTTATGTTTCGGATAACCTTATGACTATGCCTTGTGCGATCGCAACTTAGGTTCGCACGGCATCACGCCCGGGGGACGACTATCAATTCTATTGAATCGGGGCGTGACAAACACTCGGGGCGAGGGTTTGGTATCCGTTGATCTCTTGTTTATTTGTTTTCTTCCAGCAGTTCATTTATGCGTAGTTATTCTCGTATTCGTGTTTATAGTCACTTGTAATTTCCTGTCTCCTTCATGTTTATTTCTTATGCATGATAAATGTTAAATAGGCATGTTTTATGTATCTTGCTAGTCCTCTAAGGACCTAATGATCTCTTCAAGTAGTTGATTGTACGGAGTTAGTTAGCTGATCATGATGGTAGTTGATTACATTTACAGGATCCAGGTATACTAGTAATATTACTTTGTTATCCTCTCGAGCTTTATATTCCTTATCATATATCCTGCTTGTTAGCCTAGTTTTATTGACTCGTGCTATTTCTTTGGAGTCTAATCAGACATATATGCTAGTGGACTACAGACCATGAACCATAATTGGTCATTCTTGTTTACTATACTTCTTGTCGATTGAGATATAGTTAAACTTACCATACTAGACATGATAACCTATACTTGACAACGAATACGTATTCGAGTTGGGCTTGAGTCTGCTTGATACGTAGCTGGCTTGCTCACGCACTCGCATCCCAAAAAGCGGATACGGGTCATGACAAGTTTTTTTTTGGTGGCCCAAGCAGGTCAGAGCATATCGTATTGATTACGTAACTGTACTGATACGAGCCTACGAATATGATTAAACCCTTAGAAATCTCAATCCACAATGCCTTCAAAATTCTTTTAGAAATTTCACTACCGTCCTTGAAACTTCGTATTTTCTCTCAATTATTATTCCTTGTCTTCTCGTACCATTGATTCTCATCCCTAGCTATTTCGGAAGTGACAAATGATCGTGCTTATTAGATTTTATCAATAATTCTTAGTTAGTTGTGTAAATTAGTTGCTTGTTAAATTTTGGTTGCTTGGGTAGACATAAAGGATATTGGGGATGTCGTTTGCCACAGGTATAAATCGGTATTAATTTTGGCAACTAGTTGAGAGGTTATAAAATTTTAGCGACATGTGTTTTGAGGGAGTATTTTGCCCAAAGGTGGGTAGATGTCCTTAAGGTCCAATGTGATTCATAGATGGTAAATTAATTATTAAAATAATTTATAAAGTTATTATGAATTTAGAAACCTGAAAGAGGAGAGGTTGGATACAATTTTAAACTTTGAGGAGGTTATTATAAGTCAAGAAGAGAATTGAGGATAGCGATTTGACTTTGGAAGAGTGTCTTAAGGATTTAATTTTGAATTTTGAATATTTATTTAGATTTGATTAAAATATTTATAATTAGAGGATTTTTTAAACTTTGAGGGATGAATCATCAATTAAATTTGGAAATTAGAAGTTGAATCTAAATTTTGAGGGCTACGAATTGAAATCTTAAAATTTGAAATAAGATTTATTGAACAAATTTTGGTTTATTAAAATTTAAAAATATTAAGGTAAGAGTGGACTTGTTTTTTTTTTGAATTTTAAGGAATATTTGTGAATTTGAATTTCGAGGACGAAATTATTTTAAGGTGGGTAGATTTGTCACCCCTCTTCCCGAAATCCTGAAAATATCCCTTTTTAGCTATTTGAATTAAATGATAATTTTTAAAATTTTGTAACATTTAATTAAATAGTTATTACGATAGAATACTTTAGTCATGGTTATGTTTTGGAGTACCAGATGACTAGAAATCTTGGCACAGATAGTGCAGTGGCGTGCTTTCACTAGTGTATTAGCCATTGTAGGAAAGGTCGAGCAATAAGTGTATCCCAACTAAGAAAAGCAGGCCAAGTTGTGACATGACCCCTATAAAAGATTTATTTATTTATTTATTGAGACTATGATATTTAGGATTGCTCGGTTGTACCAATTTAGTCCGAACTCGACCCGAACCGAGCCCAAGCCAATGTAGTCGAGTAGTGCGACCAAAGACATCCATGTAGGTGTACATTATTATATATATAATGTTTTGTATTTTACCTTAATGAGATAATAAATATTTTGCGATACATCTGTTACATATACGAAATATGTGTTATTGATTTAAATTATTATTTATTTTATAATAGGATGAACATTCTTATTGGGATGTATTTCTAGATTTCTAGGATTTTATACTATATATATACTTGTGTATTCCTAGTATACCAATATTTGGTTATATATATATATATATATATATATATATATATATATATATATATATATATATATATATATATATATATATACGCCAATATATTTATATATATAATATTTTAGAAGATAAATATACGTTGCAATAATATATTATATTTCAGATTCTTTAATAAATATTACTTGTATTTTTCTAAATTATGCGTATGTATATAGGTAAACATATGTGTACACATATAGGTGTATATTAAGTCATATATGTATATGTATAACAAAAGGAAAAAAAGAAGAAGGAAAACTTACTGTTCTCCACAGGAGGGGAACAGTTATCCCCAAAACACCCCCAAAGCCCGACCTTTTCCACGCTTCTATTGTATAACTGTCACCTTCGTTTTCTGTTATACGTATTTCCAGTATACGTGTACGGGATTCTGACTCGTACCATGACTTGTCATTTGCTAGCTAATCTTGGTTTAATCTTGTTTAGATTCATCATGGCATGTATTGGCTTGGTTTGGTTTATTTTGGTTTAACTTGGTTAGACCCTTCCTGGTTCATCATGATAAACCATCCTTTATAACTTACCAACCCTTTCTCTCTCTTCATTATTTCTTTGTCTTCTTCTTCTTCATTTACTCCTCTCCACATACACCCAAGAGCCCTAGGCAAGTGCAACTTGCTTCATGATGGATCTCAAGTTTTATTGTTCCATTCTCTTCTTTACATGATTATAAGCCTCTTTAGAACTTGGAGTTTTTTTATTTTTATGGATAGATTCTTCTAGATCTACATTATAACTTTGGGGTTTCATGAGTTCATGGAGTTTTATTGGTTTTGATCTACTAAAACTTGTTATTTTTGAAAACTAATAGTTCCATGAGCAAGAGCATGGAATTTTGTATGAATTTGGTTTTTGATGCACCTTATTTCGAGTTAAAATAAAGTTTTTATGGCCAAAATAAGTTTTCTGAATTTTTCATGTCAGCTGAAAAATATAGTGCTGGCGTATGTGTAAATTTTATGCAGGGAACCCTGTTCATACGTATTTTACGCAGGATTGTATCATGAATATAAATTTTACGCAGGGAACCCTGTTCATGCGTATTTTACGCAGGATTGCATCCTGAATGTAAATTTTACGCAGGGAACCCTGTTCATGCGTATTTTACGCAGGATTATATCCTGAATGTAAATTTTATGCAGGGAACCCTGCTCATGCGTATTTTACGTAGGATTGTATCTTGAATGTAATTTTTACGCTGGAACCCTTCTCTTTTGCATATTTAACGCAGAATTGAATTTTTGGCGTAAAAAGTGCACATAATGACTGTTTTTTGCCAAGTTTAGCTATTTTTAGCCAGAATTTTGAAAAACTTAAAACATGAAAGTTTTAGATCTTTGTCTTGCCTTTCCGAATATCTTTGGATCACCTCATTTAGAGTTCGTATGTGGAAGTTATGCCTATTTTCTTAGATGTGTTGAACCTTGAATTTTGGGGAATACCATTGGATCTTGTGTTTCCATGCGTTGAGCTATGACCTTATATGAACTAGACCTTGTGATAAATGACCCTCCAACTATGTGCATAACATAGGCTTCTTGTTACCAATGATAATGATTCATAAGGAAGTTATGTTCAGTTTTACGCCAACGATGTTATGTTCCGATTTTATGCCGGGCCAACCCTGCGTATCACGCGGAGTGTTGTGAGATATTTTTTGCGTAAACTGTTTTACAAGAGTTCTTCTCCTATTGTCTTGAGGGAGCTCTTGTGTTCCAATTTTACGCCTGAACATTTCTGCGTACTTTCTTGAATATTGAGAATTGTTGTGTTATGACAACTCCCATGCATGTTTCTCCTAGTTCTTGTATATATGCTTGTGATCTCACATATGTCCTGTAGTTGGCCTAACTTGTGACGACCCCACTTGATAACTTGTTAATATGGAGCATGATGGCTTTGAGCATGGTATGACTTGATAACATGAACATGAGGTGATCATCCTCGATAATGGACCGTCGTGGTGCACTCTTGACAAGTAACAAGTAAACATGACATGTACCAGCTTAATAGTGGCCCGGGGTGGCGCACTCCTGACAAGTAATCTTGACAAGTAATATGTAACTCTCGTCTTGACACCGTGGGTGATTTCTCTTGATTGTCTCTATACAAGTTATATGTCCCGTCTTGCATCATGTCTAGGACATGAATCCTTAATTTCCCACGGTCAGGGATTCATACTGAATCGGACTAAGATAACGACTAGATTGATCAAGTAGTTCATATAGGGAGATGTTTCTAGTTACAGACGATCCCGTTATCCCGGCCACACCTGAGGGACTTGTAGCCTGCCGTCGAGTAGGACACATTTCCAGCCCACTGTCATGTGGGGCACTCCATGAAACAAGTTCTAAGCACACTGTTAGGTGCTCCACTCCAAGTTACCTAATAATTCTTGATAACTCTTAAGTAAATCTCGCCTGGATAACCTGGATAGCTGCAGGACTTGTGACTGCTGGAACATCTCATTGCATCTTGCTAGTAACTAGGCTTGTGATAACTCTAGTTAGTTAAAGTATCAAGCCGTACTCTTTGCTTGGTCATAAGTGTTGGATGGAGTCCAATCATGTCTAGTCTTGCCTAGCCCCAGTACACGCTATCTCAGGACATGCTTGCTTATGTTTTACTCTTGTCGATAATTGGTTGGAGACTAAGCTCTATTCAGGTGAAGGGTTACAACCGGGTCCTTGTTTGGTTTACGGTTGTTGTAAACCCCCTGAATTTTCAGGGAATTTTTAAAATTATTTTATTTTATTTTTTTTAAGAATAGCTTGTTAATTTATTTTAATTAAATAATTAATTAATTATTTCTAATCAGGGTTTAATTTATATTGTATATATATATAGATGCAAGATGATGCTATTTTCTATCTGACAATATTGTTGGCAAGATCATCAGGGTTACTTTTATTAGTGCTAGTCAAATTTTATCCTTATAAATATTGGCTCTATTGTTATTTATAATCCTTAGTTATTGTCATATTATTATAATTAATAGCAAGTTTATAATTATTTATTACCTTTTATTTATGGTTTATCACTATTATTATATTTTTATTATTTCCATGGTCTATTATTATTATTTTATTAAATTGGATATCCCTATTAGGTTTTATTATTAAATTCTATTATTTGTCTTAAGAATTTCTTATAGATGTTTTATTAGATTTAGATATATATTCTATATATATATATATATATATATATATATATATATATATATATATATATATATATATATATATATATATATATATAGCCTTCTTTAACCAAGTTCCTCTTAACCCTAACCCTAGAGCTTTGTCTCCAAGCTGCCCCCCTGATCTCACCTTCACCTCGCCTACCTCCTCCCTCAACCCGAGACTCCTCGCCGACGTACGGAGGAGCACAAGGCCGGACGGGACTGCGGTTGCCGCTGTGAGCAGCAGAGCTGGCCGATCCCGGCGACCCCCGGTGGCGCCACCGCGCCTGGAGGCTGACCCCGACCCCCTGCGGCGGGCAGGTAACCACCCGAGCCACCCCGTGGCTCTTCCACATGGGAAATCCTATTTTTTTACTGTAACCCTAGTTTTAGGGTTTTTAACCCATAATTAATTCAGTTTTTTATGATTAATTATTGTCTAATTATTGGTAATTAATTAGATCTAATTGAAGGGGATCATTAGTAATTAAGTATAGGATCTACATTAATTTTCGTGTGAATTAATAATATTTATTAGTATTTATTATTATTTATTTATGAATTTTATATTCTGTTAATTAATTAATTGTATTTAATATTTTAATCATTAATTAATAAATTTATTATTAATTAAATAAAACCTTGTAGAGGAAAAAGTTTGTAAAATTTATGTAGTATTTTATAATAATTTTTCCAGAATTTATAGAATTTAATTTATAATTATTTTATGTGAAAAACAGTGAATTTAAATTGTTTAATTAATTCTGTTTGATTCATATTATTTAATTAGTAAATAATTAAATAATATAAATTATATGGAAAATATAGATTTAAATATAAAGTATGTTATGGAAATTTTCCAATATTATATTGGTTTTTAAATATTTTATTTAGATTTATCTAGTGAGTTTTTGAATTAATCAAATCAATTATTAAATACTGTTTTCAATTTATATTATTTATTTGGTTAGAAACTAAATAATATTTATTGAATAGAAAATATTTGTAAAAATATACTCTTCTGTATAAAAATAATTCCAATATTTAATTATAGTTATTTATAATTATTTAGATTTAGTTGGGTAATTTCTAGATTTATTAAATAAGTTATATATATTATATAATTAATTGTTATTAATTATATAAATATTGTAATTTGTGAAGTGATAAGATTATGTTAGAAAGTGTAAATATGATATTTAGGAATTTATTTTATGTATTTTATATATATTTACAAAATTTTTAAGATTTAAAAGTAATTTTGAGATTCATTTTAGGATTATGTATTAAATTGTGTAATAATTATTTATTAATTTAAATAATTACTAATTATGTGTTATTATTGTGTAGAATAGTGAATTTAGATTTAATGGTTAAATTTAGGTTTTATAGTGAATTTTCAAGATTTATTTTGAATTATTATGTATTATTTAACTATTTATTTAATAAATAGTTTTAATGGTAATAAATTCATTTCTGTAAAAAAATATATATATAATATATATTTATTATTCTGGTATTATTTAGTTTATTATTATAATAGACTAGAAATGATTTTTAAGGACTTTTACTATTTTTGTTAGTATTATTAGGAATTGTGTATGCACGTGTGTATTAAATTGAGTAGTTAATTGATTATAATTAATTAATTAATTACTAAATATCATGTTGTATTATTAATTACAGAATATAAATGTATGATAATAAGTATATTTACATACTTATTATTGTATAAGTATTATTCATAATTATTGGTAATAGATAGTTGGTTTTAATAAAATACTATTGATTGTTGGTTAATTAGCAATTAATCAATTTAGTAAATTGCTAAATAGTGATTAATTATAAATCATGCTTGTTTAGGATTATTTGCTTCTCAGAACTCGGACTCTACATCGGACCCGGATACTCAGTTGCTGGACACAGGCAAGTACACCTTGCTTGATTGTATATTTTTGCAGTTAGTTTATATTACTTAGTTACTTCTCAATTGTGTGCACACGTCTCGTAGTAGTGGACTTATCCCGTGTATTGTGAAGGTATGTGGTACCTTCTAGCCGGACACCGTATCATACACGATCACTATATGAGTGAGTTGAGTGCATGGATTTGTGTGTCGACTGATCATTGGCACGTGAGTTCGCGTCTGGTCTAGTGGTTGGTACAGGTCTACTTATATATACTATGACGTCTTGCATATTATTTGTACCGCGTATACGGTACAGATATACATTGGGTGGGGAGAGTCTACTAGTGGTGTATGAGAATTCTGTTTCCAATGGACGTTGGATGCTCGTAGTCCCTCGTTTCTCAAACCGTAGAACGCTTGGTGGCAGTTTCTTCTTCTTCTCCCTCCCTCATGCACCATTAGAGATGTCTCGAGAGCATTACACATAGATGGTTAGTTTACCTGTCGTATGTCGCATGACATCTCCTGTCCTTGTTTGGTTGGGGAGATGTTATGTTATATTCTGTTCTAGTTATTTATATACTGCCCCGTACTATCATGCATGTCGATTTCTTGTGTACTTGTTACGTTCCTCTGAGGACCTGGCACCTTTTTCAGATTGGGACAAGCACAGGTACCGACGGACTATGGAGATTGGGAGACTTTTGCTGACGAGGACTTCGATGTTGAGCCTCGTGAGTTTCTTTGAGTTCTTAGGTGATTTCTGCTAGTGACTATCTATTTCTTTTTTGGTTCAGTTGTACTCTTTCAGTAGCTCTTTCATACATTTATTGGTGGATTATTTTCCACTAGTCATGACTTGTAGTTTGATTCAGAGTTATTTTCATTCCTTCCAGCTTTATTCTGTGATTTTTCCTGTGGATGAGATTAGTATTTACCTGCCTGTATTGTTATTTAGTTGTTACTTCAGCGTACTACGATCGAGTATAGTCCATTAAATTGGGGTTTTTCTATACTTGAACATACAGCTGGCATGCCACGTGTTCCTGGTCCCACATATTTTGGAACCGGGGCGTGACATGTTTTTAGTGGTGGCCCATGCAGGTCGAGATAAAAATTGTTTGGTTACTTCACAGTACCAAGCAAGCCTGCAAATATGATTAGGATTATTATGTCTCATCCACAGTTGATTACTTCTCTCATTTGACCTCATTTGATTCTGACTCATTTCAAATTCCTCGAAATATTCCTTGATTCCTATCTTATAACTTGTGACTTCCTCGATTTATATCATTTTCGATCCCGTATATCATAAACCTTATCATATGGTGCTCAGTAGAGATTAGGAAGATGACTATACTGTACACTCTTGAGTTAAATTCATGGCTAGGTAGGTTACCTTAGCAGTTAGGTATACAGTTGGATCTATATTAGAATTTTGGGAAGAGTCCAATTATAGATTGAGAAACATCTTACTTCTGGAAGACATGATTTTGCGGAAATGATTAGTAAATTCTAAGTTGGATAGTCGTAATATATGAATTTTGAATGATAATATATTAATTTTTAATAGTAATTAGACAGGATATTTGTATCTATGAGACTGCTGGATATTGATTAATAAAATAATCTCGAGGATCGATTTGAGTAAATGTTTTTTTAAAAAAATTTTGATTTGAAGATTTAATATATAATTGTTATGGAGGATAGAAAATTAACTTGAGGATTGAAATATATATTTTTTTTATGACTTGCTACATGAGATTTAAATTGGTTGATGATTTATGTTGGTTTCCAAAATAGAAGAATAAATTTTTTTTTTAAATTTGAGGATAGATGATTGTAAATAGAAATAGTTAAGAGTTGCCTATGAGATTTATATTTCTGTAAAGATTGAATATTTTGACCTTGATGAAAAAAAGGGGTTTATTTAAGAAGAATTTAGAAATTTGATGCATTTCATAAAGTGATTTAAAATTTGGAGTTGGGTAATTTTAATCTAAAAATTTTGAGAAGAAAAGAAAAGGATGTTTGTACTATAATAAAGTTTATTTCGAGGATCGATTTAGAATTTGAGGTATTTTTTTTGTGATTGAATTTTGTTTGATGGAACAAATTTTGATTGAAATTTTTTTTTTGAGATTTAAATCTTTTTTTTAGATTGATAAATTTTTATTGAAGTTTCTTTTGGAAAAAAAAGAAGAATTTAGTATTATGATAATATTTATTTCGGTGATTGATTTAAGTATTTTCATAAGAGAGTTACAATCTTTTAGATTAGGTAAACTGAATTAAAGTTGAGGAAAAAAAAAGGGGGAAAATAAAAGGGAGTTGGTGTGATGATAAAAGGATTGGTTGGGTATTTTAAAGTTATAATTATGATTATATGCGACGATCTTAAAGAGATTAAGGAAATTGGTGGATGATTATTTTGATTTAAATATTTTATACTGAAGGAATTTATGAAGAAATTTTATTTACAGGAATTTGATTTTTTTTTTTTATCTTGATGAGGAAATAAACATAGAGGATGTTACTCTAATGAGATAGAAGTGTCACACCTTAGTTGCCATATTTTTCATAGCCATGATAGTGATTATATGCAGTTATAGTTAAGTCATCGACCCATGTGACTATGTCTTCTTCTTAAAATTTTATCATCCTTGTTCTCGACCCTAAACTAGTATCATGATTCCCTAATTGTTTAGAGCTATAGATGTCTATAAATTTTTCTTGACCATACCCCAAATCCGTCAACCAGTATATCTTCTCCTATATTTTAGTATTATATTATTAGTATTAATATTAGGAATATCTATTTAGTTGTTTGTTATTTTACCTGTAACCAATATTTGGTTGATATTTTCTGTAAAAAAAAGAAAAAAAATTCCCTTCACCTTTAGCTCATGTCCCGGTTATCGAGCTAAAGAATGTTAGGATTATTATTGCTTCTCTAAAAAATTCTATGTTGTTGCTACAATTTGGTAGGATAAACTTGCTTCCCTAAAGAGACAGTTAGAGGTACTAGTTCAATTCTTATAAGTTGTGTAGTATACCTTGTAGTTTAGCATCATACTTTTCTCAGGACCATTAAGAAATTATAATTGGATCACTGACTATATGTTGGTATAAGTATTTAGGTTACCTAGACATAACTTTGTGGGTTCTTATCCCCTAGCTCAACTAAGGTTAGAGATTCATAGGGCAACTAGAAAGGTCAAGGACTTGAACTATCTTGTACATTCTTTTCTTCTGTACGTTTATTTTTATTGTCTTGACTAATACTGCTGTTATAGCCTAGTTTTTACAAGCCTATTCTTTTCTCAAGCTTGTTCTTGACACATATTTTATTGGGTGCACCCACTAAAATATTGTCTAATCAGAATCGGTGCATGATGGTCTGGCCAACCTAGTGCATTTGATTCGCTTTCTATATGATTATTTTATGCAGATGAAGATATAGTAAACTTGTCTTAGGATCTCATTTGCGACCGTTTGACAATTTTTTTTTCTTGAAACATTTATTCGCATTGGACCTTCAAATTTGTAATCGACCCCACCCCCCTTGAACTCTTCTTTATTCTGCGTCTTAGTATAGAATTTCTCTTTATAACCCTTTATTAGCTATGATTTATAGTAGAACCATCTTTCTACTAAGTCAGTTAAGTATACCTTGTATGATATCTTATTTTAGTAATACCCTTAGCACCCTAGTAGCCAACTTAGACTGATTTTAGTCGGACATTTAGCAAATAAAAGTTTTCCTATTATCCTTTCCTTGGTTCATATCATTTGATCCCTTACCATGACTTTGGTAATTGAAGCACAATATTAGAATTTTTCTTCCAATGAATTGCACCATTATGATCTAGACAAACCGCACCACACATATGATATACATGTCCCATATAAACATACCTTTATGTGCTTTATTTTAATGACTCTACTTGTTTGACAAATCTTTTCCTTAGAATAAACTATAAGTCCCCTTTTCTTCGTCCTATTAAATTTTGACCGTACAATACCGACTTATTCCCTCACCTGGAAAATCCTATGACCCATGTCGGACTTGGAATATCCTTCTTGTGGAACATGTTACTAGTTTTGACCCCTCTATAAACCTCCATATATCTTGTTATTGTCTTGTTGAGTAAGTTACAATTTACATATTTACTTTTCATTGATTTTCTTATTATTTCTTCGGTATTAGAATTATTTTAAATTTCGAGGACGAAATTCTTATAAGTTGGGTAGATTGTAAACCCCCTGAATTTTCAGGGAATTTTTAAATTTTTTTTTAAGAATAGCTTGTTAATTTATTTTAATTAAATAATTAATTAATTATTTCTAATCAGGGTTTAATTTATATTGTATATATATATAGATGCAAGATGATGCTATTTTCTATCTGACAATATTGTTGGCAAGATCATCAGGGTTACTTTTATTAGTGCTAGTCAATTTTATCCTTATAAATATTGGATCTATTATTATTTATAATCCTTAGTTATTGTCATATTATTATAATTAATAGCAAGTTTATAATTATTTATTACCTTTTATTTATGGTTTATCACTATTATTATATTTTATTATTTCCATGGTCTATTATTATTATTTTATTAAATTGGATATCCCTATTAGGTTTTATTATTAAATTCTATTATTTGTCTTAAGAATTGCTTATAGATGTTTTATTAGATTTAGATATATATTATATATATATATATATCCTTCTTTAACCAAGTTCCTCTTAACCCTAACCCTAGAGCTTTGTCTCCAAGCCGCCCCCCCTCCCCCCCTGATCTCACCTTCACCTCGCCTACCTCCTCCCTCAACCCGAGACTCCTCGCCGACGTACGGAGGAGCACAAGGCCGGACGGGACTGCGGTTGCCGCTGTGAGCAGCAGAGCCGGCCGATCCCGGCGACCCCCGACGGTGCCACCGCGCCTGGAGGCTGACCCCGACCCCCTGCGGCGGGCAGGTAACCACCCGAGCCACCCCGTGGCTCTTCCACATGGGAAATCCTATTTTTTACTGTAACCCTAGTTTTAGGGTTTTTAACCCATAATTAATTCAGTTTTTATGATTAATTATTGTCTAATTATTGGTAATTAATTAGATCTAATTGAAGGGGATCATTAGTAATTAAGTATAGGATCTACATTAATTTTCGTGTGAATTAATAATATTTATTAGTATTTATTATTATTTATTTATGAATTTTATATTCTGTTAATTAATTAATTGTATTTACTGTTTTAATAATTAATTAATAAATTTATTATTAATTAAATAAAACCTTGTAGAGGAAAAATTTTGTAAAATTTATGTAGTATTTTATAATAATTTTTCCAGAATTTATAGAATTTAATTTATAATTATTTTATGTGAAAAACAGTGAATTTAAATTGTTTAATTAATTCTGTTTGATTCATATTATTTAATTAGTAAATAATTAAATAATATAAATTATATGGAAAATATAGATTTAAATATAAAGTATGTTATGGAAATTTTCCAATATTATATTGGTTTTTAAAATATTTTATTTAGATTTATCTAGTGAGTTTTTGAATTAATCAAATCAATTATTAAATACTGTTTTCAATTTATATTATTTATTTGGTTAGAAATTAAATAATATTTATTGAATAGAAAATGTTTGTAAAAATATACTCTTCTGTATAAAAATAATTCCAATATTTAATTATAGTTATTTATAATTATTTAGATTTAGTTGGGTAATTTCTAGATTTATTAAATAAGTTATATATATTATATAATTAATTGTTATTAATTATATAAATATTGTAATTTTGTGAAGTGATAAGATTATGTTAGAAATGTGTAAATATGATATTTAGGAATTTATTTTATGTATTTTATATATATTTACAAAAATTTTAAGATTTAAAAGTAATTTTGAGATTCATTTTAGGATTATGTATTAAATTGTGTAATAATTATTTATTAATTTAAATAATTACTAATTATGTGTTATTATTGTGTAGAATAGTGAATTTAGATTTAATGGTTAAATTTAGATTTTATAGTGAATTTTCAAGATTTATTTCGAATTATTATGTATTATTTAACTATTTATTTAATAAATAGTTTTAATGGTAATAAATTCATTTCTGTAAAAAAATAATATATAATATATATTTATTATTCTGGTATTATTTAGTTTATTATTATAATAGACTAGAAATGACTTTTAAGGACTTTTACTATTTTTGTTAGTATTATTAGGAATTGTGTATGCACGTGTGTATTAAATTGAGTAGTTAATTGATTATAATTAATTAATTAATTACTAAATATCATGTTGTATTATTAATTACAGAATATAAATGTATGATAATAAGTATATTTACATACTTACTATTGTATAAGTATTATTCATAATTATTGGTACTAGATAGTTGGTTTTAATAAAATACTATTGATTGTTGGTTAATTAGCAATTAATCAATTTAGTAAATTGCTAAATAGTGATTAATTATAAATCATGCTTGTTTAGGATTATTTGCTTCTCGGAACTCGGACTCTACATCGGACCCGGATACTCAGTTGCTGGACACAGGCAAGTACACCTTGCTTGATTGTATATTTTTGCAGTTAGTTTATATTACTTAGTTACTTCTCAGTTGTGTGCACGCGTCTCGTAGTAGTGGACTTATCCCGTGTATTGTGAAGGTATGTGGTACCTTCTAGCCGGACACCGTATCATATACGATCACTATATGAGTGAGTTGAGTGCATGGATTTGTGTGTCGACTGATCATTGGCACGTGAGTTCGCGTCTGGTCTAGTGGTTGGTACAGGTCTACTTATATATACTATGACGTCTTGTATATTATTTATACCACGTATACGGTACAGATATACATTGGGTGGGGAGAGTCTACTAGTGGTGTATGAGAATTCTGTTTCCAATGGACGCTGGATGCTCGTAGCCCCTCGTTTCTCAAACCGTAGAACGCTTGGTGGCAGTTTCTTCTTCTTCTCCCTCCCTCATGCACCATTAGAGATGTCTCGAGAGCATTACACATAGATGGTTAGTTTACCTGTCATATGTCGCATGACATCTCCTGTCCTTGTTTGGTTGGGGAGATGTTATGTTACATTCTGTTCTAGTTATTTATATACTGCCCTGTACTATCATGCATGTCGATTTCTTGTGTACTTGTTACGTCCCTCTGAGGACCTGGCACCTTTTCCAGATTGGGACGAGCACAGGTACCGAATCAGAGCAGGCAAAGAGGTTTCCAGCAGAGGGGACCAGCACCAAGAGGACAAGGTCAGGCTATGGCTTTGACGGTAGCAGAAGAATTGACATCAGGTGAGGTGGTGGCAGGTACCATTCTCATCAACTCTTTTCCAGCATCAGTATTACTTGATTCGGGTGCATCGCGTTCATTTATGTATGCACGATTCGCTACACGGATATGACTGGAGCCCGAGTCATTATCAGTAAGACTCAAACGGTCTTGTGGGAGTAGATAGAATGTTTTTCTCGTGTCGAATCGTAGTTAGCGGTAAAGAGTTTTTCGCTAGATTGATAGAATTTTCGATGGCCGACTATGATGTAGTCCTAGGAATGGATTGGTTGAAGGATCAGTATGCAAGAATAGACTGCTATCTCGGCAGGATTATTTTTTGTATTCCAGACGAACCGGAGTTTTTATTTTCCAGAGGCAAAGTAGAACCTTCTTTCCCAGTATTGCATATGGCAGTAGCAGCAGTTCAATTTCTCAGAGTAGTAGAAGAGTTTCCTGATGTATTTCTCGAAGAGCTTCCAGGCATGCCTCCAGAGAGAGAAATAGAGTTCACCATCGATTTGCTTCCAGGGACGGCACCAGTATCAGAGAGAGTCTACAGGATGGCGCCATCAGAGTTGGAGATCTTGTACATGATGATTAAAAAACTCAGAACCAAATGATTCATTCGTGCTAGTGGATCGCCGTAGGGAGCCCCAATGCTTCTTGTGAAAAAAGGATGGTACGTCAAGATTATGTGTTGATTATCGTACTTTGAACTCTGTAACAATCAAGAACATGTATCCTCTACCAAGGACAGATGATCTGTTCGATCAACTCAGTAGAGCTGCTATATTTTTGAAGATTGACTTGCGATCAGGATACCATCAGATCAGAGTCAGAGATCAAGATATCCCCAAGACAGCATTCAGATCAAGATATGGGCATTGGGAGTTCCTTGTTATGCCATTTGGAGCGACCAATGCACTAGCCGTATTCATGGACCTCATGAATCATATCTTCATGCCCTATTTAGACCAGTTCGTGGTAGTATTTATAGACAACATCTTGGTCTATAGTAAGAGTGAAGCAGAGTATGAGCAGCATCTCCGTGTAGTCCTTCAGATTCTGAGAGAGCATCAGTTGTGTGCGAAGTTCAGTAAATGCGAGTTCTGGCTTGATCGTATTTCGTACCTAGGACATATTATCACCAGAGGTGGGGTGGAAGTTGATCCCCAGAAGATAGTAGCTATAAAGACATGGCCAGTTCCCAGCACCGTCACAGAAGTTCGAAGTTTTCTAGGATTGGCCGGCTATTATCGGAGGTTCGTATCAGATTTTGCTTGGATTTTAGCACCCATGACTCAGTTGACCCGCAAGGATGTGCAGTTTGCTTGGACGGCAGAGTGTCAGATTTCGTTTGAGAAGTTGAAGCAAGGATTGATGATGGCCTCCATTCTTAGGCTTCCAAATAGAACTGGAGGATTTTCCGTTTATTGTGACGCTTCTGGCAGAGGATTGGGATGCGTTTTGATGCAACATGGTAAGGTAGTAGCTTATGCGTCACGTCAGCTTCATGATCATGAGAGAAATTATCCAACCTATGACTTAGAATTAGCAGCTGTAGTTTTTGTACTTAAGTTATGGAGGCATTACTTGTATAGAGATCGGGTGGAGATCTTCACCGACCATAAGAGCCTTAAGTATGTGTTTACTCAGAAGGATTTTAACATGCGTCAGAGGAGATGGCTAGAGCTACTTGTGGATTACGACATCAACCTGCAGTATTATCCTGGGAAGGCCAGCGTTGTTGCAGATGCATTAAACAGAAGAGCCGAAGTTTATTTCCTAACAGCACAGCCGGAGTTGTTAGCGGATCTTCAGAAGATGGGTATTGAAGTTATTCTTCCCACCAATGGGGTATTGATGGCCAGCCTGCAAGTTTAGTCCAGTATAGTTGAGAGGATTAAGATGGCTCAGTCAACGGATTCTAAGCTTCAGCGGCTTAGAGCAGAGTGTGAAGTAGGACGAAGACCCGAGTTATGCATTCATGAGGATGGTACACTCCGACATAGAAGGCGTCTTTGTGTGCCCAGTGGTGATATCAGACAGGAGATCATGGCAGAGGCTCACAGTTCGCAGTATTCGATTCATCCCGGTGGCACGAAGATGTATCGAGACGTCCCTCAGTATTTTTGGTGGAATGGCATGAAGAGGGAGATAGCCCAGTTTGTTTCTCGTTGTTTAGTTTGCCAGCAAGTTAAAGCTGAACATCAGAGGCCAGCTGGACTTCTTCAACCTTTACAGATCCCAGAATGGAAATAGGAGCATATTACCATGGATTTTGTAACTGGGTTACCAAAATCCCTTGCTGGAGAGATGCTATCTGGGTTATAGTTGACAGACTCGCCAAGGTAGCTCATTTTCTTCCTTTCAGAATTGGCCAGTCAACGGATCAGCTAGCAGAGATATACCTCAGACAGATAGTCAGATTGCATGGAGTATCGGTCAGTATTATATCGGACAGAGATTCAAGATATACATCGTACTATTGTCGGAGTCTTCAAGAGAGTTTGGGGACTCATCTCAAGTTCAGTTCAGCTTATCATCCGCAGACAGATGGTCAGTCAGAACGCACGATACAGACTCTTGAAGATATGTTACGATCTTGTACGCTTGACTTCGGTTGTTTAGTGGGAAGATCAACTACACCTAGTGGATTTCTCTTATAATAACAGTTTCCAGGCCAGTATCCAGATGGCACCCTTCGAAGCACTGTACGGCAAGAAGTACTGATCTCTTTTAGCCTGGGATGATATAGGCGAGAGGCAGATGCTTGGTCCAGAGATGATTACACAGACAATCGAGGTGGTCAGACAAGTCAGAGATCATCTTCGAGTTGTCCAAGATCGCCAACGCCATTGGGCCGATTCTCATCGGCGACCCCTTGAGTTTTCAGTCGGCGACCACGTATTCCTTAGGATCTCGCCTACCAGTGGCGTCATTCGTTTCGGCGCACAGGGAAAGCTTAGTCCTAGGTATATAGGGTCGTTCGAATATTTTTGAGCGAGTAGGTAATGTGTCATATCGTCTCGCTCTTCTACCGTCGTTACGTGAGGTACATGACGTGTTCCATGTATCCCAATTACGATGGTACATCCCGGATCTGAGCCATGTCCTTGATCAATCGGAATTGGTTGTTGGTACCAACCTTTCGTATGAGGAAATACTCGTATCCATATTGGACCGAAGAGAGAATGTACTCAAGAACAAGACTATTAGTTTAGTTCGTGTCGCTTGGGGTCACCACATTTTAGGTGAGTCAACGTGGGAGCGTGAGGATGATATCCGATCGCGATATTCACACCTGTTTGACTCATAAGGTATAATGTCTCTCTTATGTCTTATGCTTTTACTTTCTTGCTTGCATGAATGATTGCTTGATTAACTGCTAGTCGTAGATTGCCCGTGTTAGATTAGCTTGCCCTGATATCTCTAGCCTCTTGATTAAATTTCGAGGACGGAATTCTTTTAAGGTGGGTAGAGTTGTCACCTTCGTTTTCCGTTATACGTATTTCCAGTATACGTGTACGGGATTCTGACTCGTACCATGACTTGTCATTTGCTAGCTAATCTTGGTTTAATCTTGTTTAGATTCATCATGGCATGTATTGGCTTGGTTTGGTTTATTTTGGTTTAACTTGGTTAGACCCTCCTTGGTTCATCATGATAAACCATCCTTTATAACTCACCAACCCTTTTTCTTTCTTCACTATTTCTTCTTCTTCTTCATTTACTCCTCTCCACCTACACCCAAGAGCCCTAGGCAAGTACAACTTGCTTCATGATAGATCTCAAGTTTTATTGTCCCATTCTCTTCTTTACATGATTATAAGCCTCTTTAGAACTTGGAGTTTTTTTTTATGGATAGATTCTTATAGATCTACATTGTAACTTTAGGGTTTCATGAGTTCATGGAGTTGGTTTTGATATACTAAAACTTGTTATTTTCGAAAACTAATAGTTTCATGAGCAAGAGCACGGAATTTCGTGAATTTGGTTTTTGATTCACCTCATTTCGAGTTAAAATGAAGTTTTTATGGCCAAAACAAATTTTCTGAATTTTTCATGTCGGCTGAAGAATGTAGTGCTGGCGTATGTGTAAATTTTACGCAGGGAACCCTGTTCATGCATATTTTACACAGGATTGTATCCTGAATGTAAATTTTACGCAGAAAACCCTGTTCATGCATATTTTACGCAGGATTGTATCCTGAATGTAAATTTTACGCAGGGAACCCTGTTCATGCTTATTTTACGCAGGATTGTATCATGAATGTAAATTTTATGCAGGGAACCCTGTTCATGCGTATTTTATGCATGATTATATCCTGAATGTAATTTTTACGCTGGAACCCTTCTCTCTTGCATATTTTACGCAGAATTGAATTTTTGGCGTAAAAAGTGCACATAATGACTGTTTTTGCCAAGTTTAGCTATTTTCTAGCCAGAATTTCGAAAAACTTAAAACATAAAAGTTTTAGATCTTTGTCTTGCCTTTCCGAATATCTTGGAGCACCTAATTTAGAGTTCGTATGTGGAAGTTATGCCTATTTTCTGAGATGTGTTGAACCATGGATTTTGGGGAATACCATTGGATCTTGTGTTTTCATGCGTTGAGCTATGACCTTATATGAACTAGACCTTGTGATAAATGTCCCTCCAACTATGTACATAACATAGGCTTCTTGTTACCAATGATAATGATTCATAAGGAAGTTATGTTCAGTTTTACGCCAACGATGTTATGTTTCGATTTTACGCCGAGCCAACCCTGCGTATCACGCGGAGTGTTGTGAGATGTTTTTCGCGTAAACTCTTTTACAAGAGTTCTTCTCCTATTGTCTTGAGGGAGCTCTTGTGTTCCAATTTTACGCCTGACCATTTCTGCGTACTTTCTTGAATATTGAGAATTGTTGTGTTATGACAACTCCCATGCATATTTCTCCTAGTTCTTGTATATATGCTTGTGATCTCCCATGTGTCCTGTACTTGGCCTAACTTGTGACGACCCCACTTGATAACTTGTTAATATGGAGCATGATGGCCTTGATCATGGTATGACTTGATAGCATGAGCATGAGGTGATCATCCTCGATAATGGACCGTCGTGGTGCACTTTTGACAAGTAACAAGTAAACATGACATGTACCAGCTTAATAGTGGCCCGGGGTGGCGCACTCCTGACAAGTAATCTTGACAAGTAATATGTAACTCTCGTCTTGACACCGTGGGTGATTTCTCTTGATTGTCTCTATACAAGTTATATGTCCCGTCTTGTATCATGTCTAGGACATGAATCCTTGATTTTCTACGGTCAGAGATTCATACTGAATCGGACAAGGATAATGATTAGATTGATCAAGTAGTTCATATAGGGAGATGTTTCTAGTTACAGGCGATCCCGTTATCCTGGCCACACCTGAGGGACTTGTAGCCTGCCGTCGAGTAGGGTACATTTCCAGCCTACTGTCATGTGGGGCACTCCATGAAACAAGTTCTAAGCACACTGTTAGGTGTTGCACTCCAAGTTACCTAATAATTCTTGATAACTCTTAAATAAATCTCGCCTGGATAACCTGGATAGATGCAGGGCTTGTGACTGCTGGAACATCTCATTGCATCTTGCTAGTAACTAGGTTTGTGATAACCCTAGTTAGTTAAAGTATCAAGCCGTACTCTTTACTTGGCCGTGAGTGTTGGATGGAGTCCAATCCTGTCTAGTCTTGCCTAGCCCCAGTACATGCTATCTCAGGACATGCTTGCTTATGTTTTACTCTTGTCGATAATTGGTTGGAGACTAAGCTCTGTTCAGGTGAAGGGTTACAACCGGGTCCTTGTTTGGTTTACGGTTGTAACTTGGCTACCGGAATAGCCCCTTAGTTGTCCTATCGTTTATCACCTTATTTTCTTTAACTCATGTCTTTATTATTGTTCTCATGTGCTAATATGCTGGTTTTAGTTCTTAAGTGAAGCCTCCCTTGTGGCACTTGCTCTTTTGGGGTCTGATCCAGCTGGTTTTGTATGGCCAGATTTCGGAGTAGCTTCCGAGGATCTCCCCGCCTTCCAGCCAGATGGTGAACACTAGAAGAAACCATAACACGAGTGGGTTTATTTTACTCTCCCGTTCAAATTGTAAAATTATTCTTTTGTGGCGTTTAGCCGTCGAGCAAGTGTTAGCTCGTGTTGAAACCTATACTTTTATCTGCCTACGGGCTGTAACATGATTGACAAATCCTAGGGTTGATCATGTATGACTGAAACTCTTGCTAGTCCTCACATTTTGTACGACTAGCTTCGTGATCATCTGTATATGTAATGTTCGAGATGCCTTACCTTTCATGCCTGATGATCTGATATCTTGTAACATGTATTACTTGCTTGAGATGGAGACACTAGGCTTGTTCTTGACCATAAGAGACCGATGTCTTGTAGATAAACCCTCATGCATCTAGACAGCCGTGACCGTATGTCGAGATGGATTATACTTCTATATACGCAGCTGGCTGTGTCTATCCCCCGCTCTCCAGTATTCTGGTCCTGGGGCGTGACAATAACAGAGGATGTGACTGTATATATATATATATATATATATATATATATATATATATATATATATATATATATATATATATATATATATATATCGAGATAGGAACGAGAAAGATAGAGGAGGCTCGACTAAAAACCCTAGCCCTAAATCCTCCACACCGCTGCTTCACCTCCCCAAACGCTTGGCGCGTCGCCCTAGTCGCTGGAGCGCTGCCCAAAACTTCCGGACAATGCCCGAAGCCATCGGGAACATGCGCGCGCACAACCACAGCATGGCGATAGCAGCCGACGAAGCCGATTTCACGGGATGTTTTCCGCCGCCACGCTCTACCGTTCTTCGAGCTGTTTTCTAAGGTATGCCCACAACATATACGCCTTCGACTCCTGTCAATTTGTTGTATTTTAGATGACCCAGAATCTAGGGAAATTGAGTCAAAAAGTCGAAGAAAAATCTATTTTTAAACAGAGCCAAGAACAGCACAGACACCCAACTTGGAAGGCAATTTTATGCCAAACCAAGGTGAATCTTCAAAATGTGTTTGAATAGATTTGTAGACTACATATCGAGGATTAGAACCCTAATTTTAGTTTTAGTTGTAGTTAATTAAACAGTAAGAGAAAACAGGTTAAAAATCTAGAAAAAATAAAAAACAGTTTTAAAACCTTAAAAATTTGCCGATACGGAGTCCGTCCCGACAATCCGGACGACTTGGTCGCGAACCACCTACATCGAAAGGTGTGTATGGACTTTGTGCAAATGTGGGCTTTGACAGTATTCGAATTGGTTGTGTGTGCGCGACGAATTTGATGTGTATCCGTCAAAATTTATCGTACCGGCCTCTTTACAATTTAGCCAATTATTTTGTGCACGTTCATCATCTCGAAACGAAACTTGCGCCAATAGGACCGTATCATTTTTATAGTCCTCTATGCGAAGTTTGGTCCGAGTCTGAGAAGGTCGATCGGAACGCTATTTTGACGGGCCCGTGCCCCGATCTAACGAGCGATTTTGTGCACGGCTTGCCGGATTCCAACTTTGGACATACGATTGGATTCATATCGAAAAACTAGACCCGTAGACATGTAGTTTGACGACTTTAGAAACCATAGATGTTGACACGCTTTTCGATGCAAAGCGGGTCCATCGGCGGACATCGTTTTAACCCGAAATGACCGTTTTATCCTTGTGTCCAGAATTGGACTTATAGGTGGACAATCCTAGCTAATTTGAATATTCTAAATTTTTTGACAATGTCTGTTTCACCATCTAGAGGCGTTTGCGAAAGTTTAGATTTTGTGACTATTTGATTTGATAAGTAATCTGCGGGACATGTTGCTGCCACCAGGCAAGTATACCTTGCCTTCCTCTACAGCTTTAGTTACATACTTATAGTCTTTCTTATTATATATTATCATTTAGTTTCTGTGGTTGATTTGGTTTATATACTTTTCTTCATATCATGTATATTAGTTAGTGGTCTCGTTCATATATCATCATTGTTCATAGTTTGACATTATAGTTCAAATTGGATTTGTTCTCACATGCACCCTGATTGAGTCGTATCGTGTCATCACATGTGCCCTGACTAAGTCATATCGTGTCGTAGAATGAGTGCGTTATAACTGAACTGCTATTTCCTTGTTTTGATTTTCTCAACCTGCGAGTCCACACTCGGGGCGATGGTTGACTGTTTGCACCTGCGAGTCCATACTCGGGGCGAGGGTTAGTGATTTGTTCAAACCTGCGAATCCACACTCGGGGCGAGGGTTTGGTATCCGTTGATCTCTTGTTTACTTATTTTCTTCCAGCAGTTCATTTATGCATAGTTGTTCTCGTATTCGTGTTCATAGTCACTTGTCATTTCCCGTCTCCTTTTTGTTTATTTCTTATGCATGATAAACTGTTAGATAGGCATATTTTATATATTTTGCTAGTCCCCTGAGGACCTGATGATCTCTTTAGGTTGTTGATTGCACGAAATTAGTTAGCTGATCATGATGGTAGTTGATTACATTTACAGGATCCAGGTATGCTAGTGATATTACTTTGTTATCCTCTCATGCTTTATATTCCTTCTCATGATATATCTTGCTTGTTAGCATAGTTTTATAGACTCGTGTTTTTTCTTTGGAGTCTAATCGGACATATATGCTAGTGGGCTGCAGGCCATAAATCATAATTGTTCATTCTTGTTTATTATACTTCTTGTGAATTGAGATATAGTTAAACTTACAATACTAGACATGATACCCTATACATGACAACGAATACGTATTCAAGTTGGGCTTGAGTCCGCTTGATACATAGTTGGCTTGCTCACGCACTCGTATCCCAAAAAGCAGGTACGGTCGTGACACTTGTCTCAAGTTAGTTTCAGCTTATCATCCGCAGACAGATGGTCAGTTGGAGCACACGATCTAAAGCCTTGATGATATATTATGATCATGTACACTTGACTTCGATGGTTCATGGAAAGATCACCTGCATCTAGTAGAGATCTCCTACAATAACAGTTTCCAAGCCAGTCTCCATATGGCACCATTGGAGGCACTATATGACAGGATGTGCAGATCACCTTTAACCTAGGACGATGTTGGTGAAAGGCAGATGCTTGGTCCAGAAATAGTTACTCAGACTATCGAGGTGGTCAGACAAGTTAGAGATCATCTTCGGGTTGTACAAGATCGTCAGCGCCATTGGGCTGATCATCGACATCCTCTTGAGTTTTCTATCGGTAACTACGTATTCCTTAGGATCTTGCCTACCCGTGGTGTTATTCGATACGGCGTACAGAGAAAGCTTAGTCCCGGGTATATAGGTTCGTTTGATATTCTCGAGCGAGTAGGTGATGTGTCCTATCATCTCGCTCTTCTGTCGTCGTTATGTGAGGTACATGACGTATTCCATGTATCCCAATTGCGACAGTATATTCTGAATCAAAGCCATATCGTTGATCATTCAAAATTGGTTGTTGGTACCAACCTTTCGTATGTGGAAAGGGCCATATCCATATTGGACCGAAGACAGAAGATACTCAAGAACAAGACTATTAGTTTAGTCTGTGTTGCTTGGGGTCATCACTCTTTGGGTGAGTCAACCTGGAAAAGTGAGGATGATATCCGATCACAATAACCACATTTGTTTGACTCGTAAGGTATAATGTCTTCCTTATACCTTACGCTTTTAATTTCTTGCTTGCATGAATGGTTGCTTGATTAACTGATAGTCGTAGGTTACCTGTAGTTGGTATAGCTTGCCCTGACACCTCTAGCCTCTTGATTAAATTTTGAGGACAAAATTCTTTTAAGGTGGGTAGAGTTGTCACTCCCGTTTTTCATTCACTACAAGAAAAATACTCTGTTATAACGCTTCAAAAGAAGCTATTACAACGGTTCATATATAAGCGTTACAAAATTTCAGCAACACCACATGAGACGACAGTTCTGAAAATTTTCTGGCCTATTATAATGATTTATAGCGCTAAGCGTTATATATTATTCACACATATGTAACATTATTATACGCAATCGTTATAAAAAGTGATAAAAAAAAATTAGAATCCCGCTGCAATGCCCACTCAAACCCGATCTTAAAATCAAAAGCCTCGTTCCTTCCCCCCCTATTTCTCATATTCCTTCTCATCTCCCAGATCTCTCTCCCTCCTCTGCTCTCCTCGTCTCCTCCTTCCCTCCTCTCGCTCTGCTCGTCTCCTTCGCTCAAAATTTTCTTTCCCCCACTCATTACCATTTCATGAGATAACGAACCCTAACCCGCCCAAACCCTAACCCTAGAAACCCCCATCCTCTGGGCCACTTCGTGAGATGGGCAATGATCGACTCCTGCAAGGATTTGACGTTCGCCATCGGCCTTGCTTCGCTCCAACCAAAGCCCCTCGGCTCTGTTGTCGACGTTAATAGAGCCAAGAACCGCTCCGTCGAGGAACTGGTCTCGGTCTGGGATGACGTAAGCCCTATAATTTCTTCCTCCTTCTTCTTTTTCTCCTTTATTTTAGTGCACAGAAAGTGTTTGATAGAAAGGCTATCTACAATTATGTTGAAATTGGAGGAGTCATTAAGCAATCAAATCAAATTTTAATTTCATACACAACATGCGTTCGACAGAAAGGCTAGCCGATTTAAACTTCGTAGCGTAGTCTCTGTTGTCTTCGTATCATAATCTCGGACAAGTATTGGATTCAACGCACCTGTAAGGGACCTAACTGTTTGACTAGAGTATGCTTATACACTCCAAAATACACAACCACCGCCAAAAATGCTTAGGCTAGGGCCCTAGTGAAATCAATCAACTTATTCTAATGTAGCTTCAATTTGCAGATTTACAAATATAATTCGAATCTTAGATTCATAACCAATTGCATGTTACTCATCAGTATGCTATTTACATGAGTTAACCACTGTGACAACTTGAATTCTTATGCAATTGGATTTTCTTACATAAATTATCAGATGCCTTTTCTAACTATGACCTTTTCTTTTTTAGGTTGTTATTGAAAAGGTTCCACTGAAGTAGTCTATATTTTGTGAAATCGAGAAGGTATGTCCTCCATATTGCATTTTGGCAACCAACACATCAACCATCGATCTGAATGTTATTGGAGATAAGACAAACTCACAAGACCGAATTGTGGGGGCACATTTTTTCATGTATCTATTTATCTATCCATTTTAGAACTACTAAATCATGAGATTTGGTGAAAGCACTAGGCTGAATAATGGGCACAGGTTGACAGTGGCAGTGGATGTCATTATATCTTTTGCTACATATCTCCTGACATTAATTGTATATGGAATTTCATTAACCTAACATTACCAACCAATGACATTCATAAAAGAATGGAACGTGCAAAATATGAGTGAAAACGATTTTGGCATGCAGGAGAAATATAACGACATTGGAAATATACAGAAGTGGTGGGACCAGGATATCTGAGAAAGCGAAAGCATTATAGCCCTCGTTGGGGAGACATTTCTGATTTGCAAGCCTTTGATGGAGATTGATGGGCAATACTTAGATGATTGAACAAAATTGAGAAAGCCTTTATCCCCAAAATTTTGGGTCGAGTGTCCAAATCCTTATCTTCCGTTAACCTCTGTTAAGCACATCTCCTCTCTAAAATTAGGAAAAATTATATTATTTTTCTGTCTCAATCCAAGAAAATAGGTCTGCCCCTACATCCAGTAGCTTTTTTTAACTGGCATCCTATGCTCCTCCTTACAGTTATATTTATTTGTCTCCTTTGCACATCCCCATATCATCTCAAGTGATTTTTTTATCATCTTATTCTCTATCTATATTACCTCTAACCTCCATCGTATGTGCTTATTTCTTATCCTATCTTTTAATATACTGCCACTTATTTGCCTTAAAATTTGCATTTGAGATACACTTATATTTGGACAGTTAATGTCTCGATATTCTGATGGTTGATCTTATTGTTGTATTATAGAAATTTCCTTTCAGTTCAAGATAACTTTTTATTGTAAAGCACTCTAGAATTGCTCCTCCACTTCTGCTAGTCCAATATGTTTTTCATGATGATTGGGTTTTTTTTATTTTCCTGGGTTTAAAAGTATGGGTTTTTTTAGTATCCTGGGTATTCTGTTCAGTTTATTGAATATCATGTGCAGTTTACTGAGTATATTATGCCTAGTTATTCCAGTTCGTTGCAGTTTTTGGGATGATACTTGTCAGTATCAGTCTATATGTTGCTGGACAGTTCAGTGTATTTTTGGCTATGATAAGGAATGGTTACCTAATTTTGCTTTGGCAAGAGGCATTTGATATTTTTTTTATCTTGACAATGATGTTGGCTTTGAGTCTCAGTTTTTGTTTGGGATTTAGAATCAGTTATATGTTGGCTTTGACTATCAGTTTTTTGTTTGGGATTGGAAGTATCTATTTGGTACAATCGAGATTGAAATATCTATTGAAGAAGCCAAAGTAATAAATTGTGAGCCCCATTTCTTTATACTTAATTTGTTTTATGATTACTTTGAATATCACTAGCTTTCAGTGTATCAGTGACTTGAAGTTTTTTCTACGGATAGGAATAACTAGGACTTAAACATTGGTTTTGTATCCTCAGCTTTAGTATCCTCTTCTAATCTATGTTGGTTTTGTTTCTTAGTATCCTCTTCTAATCACTTATGCTTGGTTTCTGATACTCAAGGTTGGGAGTATAAATTTTTTCCATGTGGAATGTGGTATGATAGATGAACTAGGCATCATATATGAACTTGGCAGCCACATGCATCATGAATCTTCAGTTTAACTGTGACAGGATATGAATAAAGCTGCTATGAATCTTCAATTTTCTGATACTTATCCTTTATTTTATTGGCATTCAAGTTCTTATGATTTTGTCATCTATATGTTGCCAAGCAGCCCCTTCGATTGGGAGTACTCTGTGCATACATATTTTTCCTGGGAAATAGTATTTCTTTTGAACCATAACATGAGTTTTTCTATGGGCTATGATGAGGACAGAGTTTGCTAAAATTTATGTATGTTGTTGTCTATGTTTTCGAGTATCAATAAGTTTTTAGTGGTATCACTATAGACGGTTGTTCCCTTCATACTTGGTTCTTCCTCTCTCTCTCTCTCTCTCTCTCTCTCTCTCTCTCTATATATATATATATATATATATATATATATATATATATATATATATATATGATGTTGCCTCTGTTTTTGAGTATCAGGAAGGTTTTTAATCTGTTTTGTTTGGGCTTTAATTATCTCTGGGCAATTTTGTGATTTTGTTTCTCTCTATATGCTACTTTTAACTTCTGAGTATCACGGATTTGAGTATCAAGTGAGTTTTCCGATTGGCTCTGATATTTTTGTCAACATGGGTGAAACACATGTTGCAACATTTCTACAAATCTCTGAACCCCATTTTTCTCTGCCTTTTATTAATTCACTTCAATTTGTGGCTGCTTTAATTTGTGGCTTCTAATTTTTTGGGTTACGAAGAAAGTATGTGCGATATAGAGATACTAATGATGCAGTTAGCATGTATCTTCTACGTGTATCTTGATGGCGAAAAACACATGACTGATATAAAAGAGGAAGAAAATTATGGGATGTAGAGCAACCAATACTTGGCAGTTTGTAACCATGTGGCTTGAGATAAAAGTACTTGTAGAATTGTATGTAGGGTTGCCGATGATTCACCGCCCCTTCTTCGTGTAGAGTAAATGTTCCCTCAATTTTTATCATTTTTTAATTTCTTACTGCTTAATTACTTTGGGTAATTTAAATCTTGATTGGTACTTGTAGCTCCCCAATTTGGCACAGATTAATCTGATCGGTTTCTACGATGAGCGAGAGTTCACTCTTTACGTCTCTTCAATCTTGAACGAACTTAGGTTTGTCAAGTCAGTTATTCACTCTTAGATGTTATTGATCAAATGATCATTTTACACACCATTTAGATGAATTAATGATTATCAAGTACCGAGTTCATTATTGTTGCAGTTCTATTACTATCTTGAGCTGGAAGTTTTTTTTTGGTTCTGCTATCAATTTATAATCTGGAGGTTGATGTTTATCACAAACTGCAGCATTCTCAGTAGCTTCGATGTCATTTTCCTAAGTTTGCTCCTCGTGGATCTATTAGGCATGCATCTTTCATTTGGTAATCCATCTTTTATTTACACGTACAAGGTTGCTTGATAATTTTATGGATATGGAGCATCAAACCTGGTTGGGGAAGTAGACCAGATGTATATGTCGACAAAAGACAACACTGATGATATCACTGAACTTGACTTTTCTACAGATGAGCTGATTCTTTTATCGAGAAGCACTGACAATACGAGAAAATGAGTTTGGTGCTCCAGGTACGTAATTTTGCATGTCCTGTCGCTTGCGATATTTGAAGAAATTTTGGTGCTGGAGATCAATTATATTTTATTTTGGTGCTGAAGGTTAATTACATTTTATTTGTACCTTTATTTGTCAGTTTTTATAACGTTACAGTTTGTCTTCTTATTTGTTTGAAAAATCAATAATTTTATTTGTACTATCTTTATTTGTAGGTACAATGTTGACTTTTGAAGGGATGTCACAATTTTTTGTTGGTGAATGCACAAAAGGAATGTTTCAGTGTTGTGAGGGTTGATGCCCTAAAAGGGAAAGATTATATATATTTTGGATATTTTGAAATGTAATGGTGAAACAAAGTTGAAAAACGAGTGATATATTTTGAAATATAATTAAGATGGTGTGATGTTTGGATATTTTTAACGAAATGTTTCAAATGTTAGTTAAATTTTATATTTCTGTTGTCTCATGTGTTCTGGAAATTAATATGCTTTTTATAACTCATTGAGTTATAAGCATCGACGGGTGATATATATATATATATATATATATATATATATATATATATATATATATATATATGTGTGTGTGTGTGTGTGTGTGTGTGAATAACCAGAACATAATGTTAAAAAGCGTTATATATATGTTCGTTTTTGTCACGAGCCGCTACCCAAATTGTTGGGCCAGGCCGAGTCATGCCCAGCCTACGTTGAGATAAAACGTAGTAAGCTGTTCTAAAGACAACAGGATAAGACTAAATGTGCTAACAGTTGTATAAGTGAAGAAGAATCATAAATGCTCCAAACATAAAAGTCGTCGTATATAGTAAAATATCCAAGTACAAGTAAACTGAAATGTAAAACTGGATACATGTCCAGTTACAAAATGATATAGTCTAATACATGTCTACTCTCAAAAGTCTAAGTAAACGAAAGACAACTAGGCGAGGTTCCCTGCAGGAACATCCTCGTAAAGCAGAGCCGGGTCCTCGGCAGTAACTCCATAGTATGAGTCGCAGAGTAACTCCTCCTCAGTAAGGACACCTACAACGTTATCCTGTCAGGACGGGAGCAAGCACTAAATCTAGCAAACTAGCATATGAAACATGGAAATGAACATGAGAGGAAATAACTGGAAAGCATGGCATCACTCAATCTATCATGGCAAGGATACACGTGTCATAGAGACAGATGTATATGTAATGTTTAAAACTGTAGCAAGTACGTGATCGGTCAATAGATGTACAATTGCTGGGGGCACATAATAAAATGTACTTCCGTACAAGTGAAACGGCGACAGATGTACATACGTACAAATCCGCGTTGAGATAAAGCCTACGACAAGGTATACACATAAAATGTCGACCTTGCTCGGTACATACGTACGGGAGAAGGGGGCATAATCACGTACACTACTAACAGTTTCCCCATAACCCATATTCTAATCATGTGAGATATACATCAAGACTGTTCTAAGCATGGTAGTAACTGAAAGTACAACATGTAGAGATCTAACTTGCTATCCCAAGGATCAGCATTCAACATGGTGGGGTCTGCAGTTCATTTATGTGACAATATGTAAAGTTCGTAGAAAGTACTTGCCTCTAGCAAAGCAAAACAAAACAAGCTGCGATAACTGTGCTATGGATGTCCAGTAACTCGTCACTGTAGAAGTAAATACAACAACTTAGTTTTACATTAAGCTAAAACACTAGGACACTAATTGGTGAAACACGACTTGTGACTGGGCACCTAGCCAAAATGATGACTTGGCATAGGAGACCAATGTGGGGTGACACACTATGTTAACTAACTTTCTAGGGTCTTTACACTAGTGAGGGATGGGGTTTAACACAACTAAAACTCCAATTAACACAAAAAGCTACAAGTCGTAATTAATCAATAAATAAATCAAAAGATCATTGTGTTCTAACAATTTTAGAGATAGGCAAAAAGTCTAGTTTTTCTTAAAGTAAAGTACTAAAGTGATCCTTGTTAATCATAGAAATTTATTATAATTTTTCTGGAATTTATTAACTAGTACAGATATTTTATAAAAATCAGTTTTTCTAAGTATACAGAATATGAGTTTTGGTTTTATATGCTAAACTAGTGGCAAAACAGTAAATTAAATACTACAAAATTTATACTAAATTAGCTAACTTAACATAGTATCAAAATACTATTTTTTCATAATTTTAGCAGCACTTTAAGTATTTTTAGAAAATCAAAAACAGCAATGCACACAATAATTAATTATCTGCGTATTTTGTCCATGTATATAATTTGAACCAAAGTTCAAATACAGGACCCAAGGCCATGAATCAAGTCCAATATGACTTGTACAGGTCTTGAATGTGTGAAAACACATTTGAGCCCAAATACCCATGCTAGGTTTGGACACCAAATGGTTGCAGTAATTTAAATACACTAAAAATATAATTTGGTAATAGTGCAAAATAAATATTAATATTTTAATAAGGTAAGTTATGCATAGTGAAAATATGCGTACATATGTTTTAAAAGTACATATATATATATGTAAGGAAAAATACTTAATTTATAAAGTATATATATATATATATATATATATATATATATATATATATATATATATATATATATATATATATATATATATATATATATATATATATATAAATAAGAACACACTTAATAATATAGTGTATATATATATAATATATATATATACATAGGAAAATGTATATATAAACATATATATATATAAAATTTACTAACTATAAAATATATACATATATATTAAATACTGTTAAAAATACAGTATATACATATATATATATATATATTAATATATATACATATATATATATATATATAAATACAAAATAAAAAGAAAAAGAAAAAGAAAAGAAAACAGAAAAGAAAAGAAAAAGGAAACAGAAAGGGGGCTCGAACCCTGTCCTCAGGAAGGGGGGGGATGTTTAAACGGGTCGGGCTGGCCAGGGGGTCAGCCTGAGCTCAGTGTTAGGGTTAGAGTTTAGGTTAATTTTATTAGGTTTAGGTTAGATTAACAAATAAAAAAAAAAAAAAATATCGGCCCTGTGTCCTGACAGTTAGGGACACAGGAGTCTAAGTGTCCGGGTCGATTTGACACGCACGACACAAATTTTTACGTGTCCAGTTCTACACTTGTGTTCGTCAGGACACAGTGAACATCATACGCCCAACACGAGACACGTACGACACGCACGACACTTGCCACTTACGTGTCCGGCGGTTGATGGGGGATTCGGGGGTGCTGGCGGGCGGAGGGACGTTCGGGACGGCGGCGCTCGGGTGGCGACGCGTTCGCCTTGGCCGGGCGCGTCGAATGGTGGTGGTCGCGGCTGTCGAAGTCGACCGTGGAGGCTGGACGGGGAAGCTCGCCGGAG
The DNA here is from genome assembly GCA_029216955.1 of Iris pallida. Lineage (NCBI taxonomy): Eukaryota > Viridiplantae > Streptophyta > Magnoliopsida > Asparagales > Iridaceae > Iris > Iris pallida. The sequence continues at coordinate 7,181,339 of JANAVB010013600.1, read as the reverse complement.
TTAGGGTTAGGGCTGGAGGTTTTTGGGGAAGACGGTGGCGTGGGCGGTCGTGGTGGGTTTTTAGGGTTAGGGTTTAGTCTGGGGGAGAGAGGGGGTCATTTATAGGGGGCTAAGGCGGTCGGGCTGGCCGAAAATGGCGGGGGCAGGGTGCGCTGGCGGTCGTCGGTCAGCCGGGTCGTCGGGGGAGTGGGTAGATTAGGTTTGCGTTTAGGTCCCCGTAGATTAGGATATTACAGTTAGGTCCTAACAGAGGGTAGTTGCAAATAGGAATTTGCATAACCCATCCCGCACAGCTTATGTGCAAATAAAATTTGCACATAACAAATTTAGAATTTGCAAAACGATATTAAAACAATCTAATTAATTGCAAAAGTTAATTAAAATATTTTAGAAAATTGCAAATTAATATTTTAATATATAAAACTCATTTATAAATCATTTAAAAATTCTAGAAAAATTCCTAAAAATTCTAATAATTATTTTAAAGCTATAAATGACATTAAAATTTAATTAACACTAATTTAACTAGAATTTGAAAAACAGGGGCTTACAAGTCTTCCCTCCTTGAAAAATTTCGTCCTCGAAATTCACAAGGATTGAAAACCCGACAATATTTTAACATAGCAAGTAATGCAACAAAATGACTAAGGCTGCGATCGAAACTAACCTCTAAGGTATCAAGCGGGAACGGGTGGTTCCCTCGCAGCGGTTGGATCGAACAAGTAAGGGAATCTCTCCCTCATGTCCGACTCCCTCTCCCAAGTAGATTCACCTGGGGAGTGACGGCTCCAAGCTACTCGCACTAGGGGTATAACCTTGTTTCTCAGCCTCTTCTCTCTCCGGTCTAATATCTCCACTGGCTGCTCAGAAACTGTAAGGCTCGGTCCGACCTCCAACTCTGAATGATCTAGCACATGACTGGGGTCTGGAACATATCTCCTCAGCTGAGATACGTGAAAGACGTCGTGAACTCATGCTAGGTTGGGTGGAAGTGCAACCCTGTAAGCTACCTCTCCGATCCTGCCAAGCACCTCGAATGGCCCGATGTATCTGGGGCTAAGCTTCCCTCCTCGTCCGAACCGGATCGTCCCTCGAGTAGGTGATATCTTCACTAGCACCATATCACCGTCTGCGAACTCCATCGGTCTGCGACTAGCATCAGCCCAGTGATTCTGCCTGTCCTGAGCTACTCTGAGCCTGTCTCTGATCATCCCGACTTTCTCTGCTGCATCCGTGATCATCTCTAGCCCAAGCATGACTCTGTCTCCGACATCATCCCAAAAGAGCGGTGTCCGGCACCGTCGTCCATATAGCGCCTCGAAAGGAGACATACCAATACTGGCCTGGTAGCTGTTGTTGTATGAAAACTCTACCAAGTGCAGATGGCTCTCCCATGATCCTTCGAAGTCCAGCACGCAAGTCCTCAGCATATCCTCCAGTGTCTGTATCGTCCTCTCGGACTGTCCGTCTGTCTGTGGGTGGTACGCCGTACTGAACTTGAGCCTACTGCCCAACTCCTCCTGCAAGCTCCTCCAGTAGTGGGATGTGAATCTGCTGTCTCTGTCTGACACGATGCTCACCGGCACTCCGTGTAGGCGAACTATCTGCTGCATGTATAGCTCCGCCAACTTCTCGGTGAAAAGCCCCACCTTGAAGGGTATGAAGTGCGCACACTTCGTCAGCCTATCTACGATGACCCAGATGGCATCCTTTCCTCCTTAGGAACGAGGAAGCCCTGAAACGAAGTCCATCGTAATATGTTCCCACTTCCACTCAGGAATGGGTAACGGCTGCAACAAACCAGCTGGCCTCTGGCACTCCGCCTTGACCTGCTGGCAAACTAGGCATCTCGAGATGAAACGTGATACATCCCTCTTCATCCCGTGCCACCAAATATGTTCCCGTAAGTAACGGTACATCTTGTTAGCACCAGGGTGAATAGAATATCTCGATCGGTGCGCCTTCTGCAAAACTGCCTCTACTAGCTCTCCCTTCGGCACGCACAATCGGCTGCGATGCCTCAAGGATCCATCCTCTGCTATAGTGAAGTCATCCAGCAATCCAGCTAATGCCTGGGGTCGAAGTCTGCGAAGGCTCTCATCTGTAGACTGTGCCTCCCGGATCTGCTCCATCAATCCTGACTGAATGTCAAGCGCCATCATCTGTATCACTGATCCTGGCCGGACTAGCTCGATACCGAGCTTCTCCAGATCCTCCCGCAAATGCCGGTCAATCATCAGGTACCATGCCATCGGATGCCTGCTCAGCGCATCTGCCACCACATTTGCCTTCCCGGGATGATACTGTAAATCGATGTCGAAGTCCTTCATCAACTCCAACCATCGTCTTTGCCTCATGTTCAGCTCTTTCTGCGTGAACACATACTTCAAGCTTTTGTGGTCAGTAAAGATTTCCACACGCTCTCCGTATAAGTAATGTTTCCATAACTTGAGTGCAAAGATCACCGCAGCTAACTCGAGGTCATGGGTAGGATAATTCCTCTCATGAGTCCGCAACTGCCTAGATGCATAAGCAATTACTTTCCCATGCTGCTGTAGGACACATCCTAGCCCCTTCCCAGAAGCATCACTGTATATGGTGAAACCTCCAGAACCTGAAGGTAAAGTCAGAACTGGAGCGGTCGTCAGTCTCCTCTTCAGCTCCTCAAATGCCGCCTGGCAGTCCTCTGACCAGATGTACTCTGCGTCTTTCCGCGTCAGCTTCGTCATGGGTTCAGCTATCCTAGCAAAGTCCTGGACGAACTTTCTGTAATAGCCTGCTAAACCCAGAAAGCTCCTGATCTCTGAAACTGACGTCGGAGCCTTCCACGTCTCAACTGCAGCAATCTTCCTGGGATCTACCGAGATTCCATCTCCAGTGACTATATGGCCGAGAAACTCTACTCGGTCTAAAAAGAACTCGCACTTCGACAATTTGGCAAACAATCTCTCCTGCCTCAGAATCCCTAAAACTATTCGCAAGTGCTCTGCATGCTCTTCTGGCGTCTTCGAGTATATCAGGATGTCGTCGATAAACACTACGACGAACTTATCCAGATACTGGTGAAATGTCTTATTCATCAAGTTCATAAAGACAGCTGGCGCATTTGTGAGACCAAATGGCATCACCAGAAACTCGTACTGCCCGTACTTCGTGTTGAACGCCGTCTTCTGGATGTCTGCTGGCCTAACCTTCACCTAGTGGTACCCGGATCTCAAGTCTATCCTGGAAAACACCTTCGCCCCGCTCAACTGGTCGAACAAATCATCTATCCTGGGCAGAGGATATTTGTTCTTGATAGTGATGGCATTCAAGGCCCGGTAATCAATACACAACCGGACTGTACCATCCTTCTTAGGCACAAAGAGCACTGGCGCTCCCCATGGAGAAGCACTGGATCGAATGAAACCCTTTTTCAACAGGTCATCAATCTGCTCTTTCATCTCTATGGCCTCCTTGGGATTCACTCTATAGCAAGCCCGGGATACTGGTGATGAACCCGGCACTAGATCTATAGTGAACTCCACATCTCTGTCAGGCGGAAGTCCTGGAAGATCCTCTGGGAATACATCCATAAACTCCCTAATGATAGGGTGTGGCGGTGCTGCGTCCCCGACTGTAGCACAACAGTTCGGCTCTAGGCTGATCTTCGGCCCTGTCCTCCTGACACTGAATGGTGCTGTGCCTGGGGGACTGAACACAATACTACCCTCATGGCAATCTATAGATGCATGGGCATAGCTAAGCCAGTCCATCCCCAATATGATATCATAACCGGGGAGCGACATCACAAAGAATCGCCCTCTGAACTCTCTCCCGGCTATAAAAATAGAACATCTATAGATAGATCTAATAGGCACTGGTCCTCCTTCCGTCATCACTCTACTAATCTCCGCAGTAGGTGTAGCTACTAGATGATGTTTATGCATAAACTCTAATGATAGGAAGCTATGAGATGCACCAGAATCAAACAAACATACAGCTAGAAAAGTATGCAAATAAACATGACCTGTGATGACGTCAGCTAAGTAATCCGGCTCCGAAACCTGCTCCGGCTCCGGCTCAATGGCTAGACTATAAACCCTCCCCTGAGGTCCCTTCTGCTGCTGCAGATGCTGCCCGAACCTCTGCTGCTGAGTCGGGAGCGGTCCTCTAGTCTTCACTACTGGGCACTCTCGAATCTGATGGGTGGCAGACCCACAAGCTAAGCACTGCTTCAACCTCTTCCTGCAGATGGAGTACTCGTACCCTGGTCTTCCGCAGAAAGAACATATAACTCCCTTCTGCTGCTGCCGGGGTCCCGGGGCTCGAACTGGCGGGGTCTGATGATGTGGTGTAGGGGGACGGTAAGTCTGCTGGGGTGGCGTCGGCGCTCTCTGCTGGAAAGCCTGACGCTTGGACGGTCCCTCATGATGTACAGAAGTCGGCCTCTTGCATGACAAAAGACGCTCCTCAATACTCCGGGCCAACTCTAGGCTCTGGTAGTAGTCAGTAGTACCGTTCGCCACTATAAGGATGCCAATGTTTGGAACTAGACCATGGCAAAACCTACGGGTCATCTCCTCTGGATCAGCAACCAGACTAGGAGCAAAATGGCTCAGGCGACTAAACTCTCCCGCATAGTCATCAACAGAACGGTTCCCCTGCTGGATGTTCTGGAATCGTAGTCCCATGGCTACTCTAGCAGTGGTCGAGAAGAATTTCTTCTTGAACTGGGTCTTGAACTGGTCCCAGGTGGCTCTACCTCTCGCGAACAACGGCTCATTCCTGAACCAGACTCCGGCTAAGTCTATCAGCAGAAATCCTGCTGCCTCGACCTGAAGGTCATCCGGCATCCTAACTCCCAGAAGCTTCCTCTCTACAGAATCTAGCCAGTCATCAGCTACTACTATGCCCTCAGTCCCTGAGAACTCCTTGGGATTCAGACCCATGAAGTCCTTGACCGTCCCTGCTCTCTGCCGTGGCTCTACATGTGGTGGGACCACGGGACGTCCCTCAGAACGCTCCATGCTCTGGCGGAGTAGGGTAGTCTGCTCCTGATGGGTTGTTAGGAACCCCTGGATCAGTGTGAGCAGCTGGGTCCCGTCGAGTGTGACGGAAGCCTGGGTGGGTATAGTGATAGGGGGTGGTGGAAGTATCGGGTCCTGCCGGGATTGGGATGTGGAAGGTGGTATCTGGGTCTGTGGATCTGTGGAGTGGGAAAATGTGGTAGGTGGAGGTGTATCAGTCAACCGGTCAGCTGACTGGATATGAAGGGCCCCATTCTCGGAGGTAACATACTGGGACGAACGAGTAAGCACCATCTAAATTACACATAAAAAGACTTATAAGGACTTATTTAAAGCAAGCAATCATATGCAAGAAAATCTAATTATAATAGCAAACATGTGACATATTTTCTATGTTGCAATCCTAGTATTCCTCTAAGTGTTATAAGCGTCTTTCCTAATGTTGTCTAATTACCTTAAGTTCCTAATTGCAGGCATGCTTGGTACAATAACGTAACCAAACAGTTTAGTCAGGACCTGCATGGGCCACCACTTAAAACATGTCACGACCCGCTACCCAAATTGTTGGGCCAGGCCGAGTCATGCCCAGCCTACGTTGAGATAAAACGTAGTAAGCTATTCTAAAGACAACAGGATAAGACTAAATGTGCTAACAGTTCTATAAGTGAAGAAGAATCATAAATGTTCCAAACACAAAAGTCGTCGTATATAGTAAAATATCCAAGTACAAGTAAACTGAAATGTAAAACTGGATACATGTCCAGTTACAAAATGATATAGTCTAATACATGTCTACTCTAAAAAGTCTAAGTAAACGAAAAACAACTAGGCGAGGTTCCCTGCAGGAACATCCTCGTAAAGCAGAGCCGGGTCCTCGGCAGTAACTCTATAGTATGAGTCGCAGAGTAACTCCTCCTCAGTAAGGACACCTACAACGTTATCCTGTCAGGACGGAAGCAAGCACTAAATCTAGCAAACTAGCATATGAAACATGGAAATGAACATGGGAGGAAATAACTGGAAAGCATGGCATCACTCAATCTATCATGGCAAGGATACACGTGTCATAGAGACAGATGTATATGTAATGTTTAAAACTGTAGCAAGTACGTGATCGGTCAATAGATGTACAATGTGCTGGGGGCACATAATAAAATGTACTTTCGTACAAGTGAAACGGCGACATATGTACATACGTACAAATCCGCGTTGAGATAAAGCCTACGACAAGGTATACACATAAAATGTCGACCTTGCTCGGTACATACGTACGGGAGAAGGGGACATAATCACGTACACTACTAACAGTTTCCCCATAACCCATATTCTAATCATGTGAGATATACATCAAGACTGTTCTAAGCATGGTAGTAACTGAAAGTACAACATGTAGAGATCTAACTTGCTACCCCAAGGATCAGCATTCAACATGGTGGGGTCTGCAGTTCATTTATGTGACAATATGTAAAGTTCGTAGAAAGTACTTGCCTCTTGCAAAGCAAAACAAAACAAGCTGCGATAACTGTGCTATGGATGTCCAGTAACTCGTCACTGTAGAAGTAAATACAACAACTTAGTTTTACATTAAGCTAAAACACTAGGACACTAATTGGTGAAACACGACTTGTGACTGGGCACCTAGCCAAAATGATGACTTGGCATAGGAGACCAATGTGGGGTGGCACACTATGTTAACTAACTTTCTAGGGTCTTTACACTAGTGAGGGATGGGGTTTAACACAACTAAAACTCCAATTAACACAAAAAGCTACAAGTCGTAATTAATCAATAAATAAATCAAAAGATCATTGTGTTCTAACAATTTTAGAGATAGGCAAAAAGTCTAGTTTTTCTTAAAGTAAAGTACTAAAGTGATCTTTGTTAATCATAGAAATTTATTATAATTTTTCTGGAATTTATTAAGCAGTACAGATATTTTATAAAAATCAGTTTTCCTAAGTATACAGAATATGAGTTTTGGTTTTATATGCTAAACTAGTGGCAAAACAGTAAATTAAATACTATAAAATTTATACTAAATTAGCTAACTTAACATAGTATCAAAATACTATTTTTCCATAATTTGAGCAGCACTTAAAGTATTTTTAGAAAATCAAAAACAGCAATGCACACAATAATTAATTATCTGCGTATTTTGTCCATATATATAATTTGAACCAAAGTTCAAATACAGGACCCAAGGCCATGAATCAAGTCCAATATGACTTGTACAGGTCTTGAATGTGTGAAAACATATTTGAGCCCAAATACCCATGCTAGGCTTGGACACCAAATGGTGGCAGTAATTTAAATACACTAAAAATATAATTTGGTAATAGTGCAAAATAAATATTAATATTTTAATAAGGTAAGTTATGCATAGTGAAAATATGCGTACATATGTTTTAAAAGTACATATATATATGTAAGGAAAAATACTTAATTTATATATATATATATATATATATATATATATATATATATATATATATATATATATATATATATATATATATATATATATAAGAACACACTTAATAATATAGTGTATATATATAATATATATATACATAGGAAAATGTATATATAAACATATATATATAAAATTTACTAACTATAAAATATATACATATATATTAAATACTGTTAAAAATACAGTATATACATATATATATATATATATATATATTAATATACATATATATATACATATATATATATATATATATATTAATATATATATATATATATATATATATATATATATATATATATATATATATATATATATATATATATATATATATATACAAAATAAAAAGAAAAAGAAAAGAAAACAGAAAAGAAAAGAAAAAGGAAACAGAAAGGGGGCTCGAACCCTGTCCTCAGGAAGGGGGGGATGTTTAAACGGGTCGGGCTGGCCAGGGGGTCAGCCCGAGCTCAGTGTTAGGGTTAGAGTTTAGGTTAATTTTATTAGGTTTAGGTTAGATTAACAAATAAAAAAAATATAAATATCGGCCCTGTGTCCTGACAGTTAGGGACACAGGAGTCTAAGTGTCCGGGTCGATTTGACACGCACGACACAAGTTTTTACGTGTCCAGTTCTACACTTGTGTTCGTCAGGATACGACGAACATCATACGCCCAACACGAGACACGTACGACACGCACGACACTTGCCACTTACGTGTCCGGCGGTTGATGGGGGATTCGGGGGTGCTGGCGGGCGGAGGGACGTTCGGGACGGCGGCGCTCGGGTGGCGACGCGTTCGCCTTGGCCGGGCGCGTCGAATGGTGGTGGTCGCGGCTGTCGAAGTCGACCGTGGAGGCTGGACGGGGAAGCTCGCCGGAGTTAGGGTTAGGGCTGGAGGTTTTTGGGGAAGACGGTGGCGTGGGCGGTCGTGGTGGGTTTTTAGGGTTAGGGTTTAGTCTGGGGGAGAGAGGGGGGTCATTTATAGGGGGCTAAGGCGGTCGGGCTGGCCGAAAATGGCGGGGGCAGGGTGCGCTGGCGGTCGTCGGTCATCCGGGTCGTCGGGGGAGTGGGTAGATTAGGTTTGCGTTTAGGTCCCCGTAGATTAGGATATTACAGTTAGGTCTTAACAGAGGGTAGTTACAAATAGGAATTTGCATAACCCATCCCGCACAGCTTATGTGCAAATAAAATTTGCACATAACAAATTTAGAATTTCCAAAACGATATTAAAACAATCTAATTAATTGCAAAAGTCAATTAAAACATTTTAGAAAATTGCAAATTAATATTTTAATATATAAAACTCATTTATAAATCATTTAAAAATTCTAGAAAAATTCCTAAAAATTCTAATAATTATTTTAAAGCTATAAATGACATTAAAATTTAATTAACACTAATTTAACTAGAATTTGAAAAACATGGGCTTACAGTTTTATAACCTAGTCATAACGCTTCAAGATAGATATGTTATATATAATGATAATTTTAATATCGCTTAAAAATTTAGTGTTATATATAATTGAATTAATTATTTTGTTTTTAATTAAAAAATGCTATATAAGTTTATATTATTTATAACGGTTTTTATAAACATTTATAACACCCGTTTTCATCACGGTTGCTAGTGTAAAAAAATTGTCATAAAATGTCATATATGACGGTTATTATCCGTCATAAAAAGGTATTTTTTTAGTGGTTATACGTATTTTTTAGTATGCGTGTACGAATTTCTGATATTTGTTAGGAGACCTATATTTTGACTTGTCTTGCTTAGCCTTGTCTTGGTTTAATCTTGACTTGGTTTAATTTGATTTGTTTCAACTTGACATGGCTTGGTTTGGTTTGAGTTGGTTCATCATGAATGAGCTTTGTATTTAAACCAAATCCTCTCTCTCCCTCTCTCTCTCTCTCTATCTCTCTTCCTCTCTCTCCTCCACTAATTTCATTTACTTCATCTTCTTCATTTACTTCTCCACTAAACCTAGGCAAGTGCAACTTGTTTTCATGGCGGATCTCAAATTTTATTGTTTCATTGTCTTCCTTGCTTGATTCTAAGCCTCTTTAGAACTTGGAGTTTTGGGTTTTGATGTTTATATTTTTGTAGATATAAGTTTTAACTTTTTTTTTGTTTTGATCTCGAAAAACTTGTTATTTCTAAAAACTAATGGTTCCATGTTGTGAAAATTTTCATTTTATCCAATTTGTCTTTTGAACCGCTTGATTTTGACTTATTTTGAAAAAATTATGACATTTTTTGTGTTCATGAGTTCCCGCACATCTTCGGTGTTGTTGGGACGACGAACAGGGCCGCGCGCGCGATTCATTTGCCATGCGCCTGCGCCCCGTGCTCTCGCTCCCCACACGCCTGCACGATTCGTTTGCCGCGCGCCTGCTCGATTCGCGGTCGCGTGCCTGCGCGATTCGTTTGCCGCGCGCTGTACGCCGTGCTCTCACGCTCCGCGGGCCGTGCAACCGCGTGCTGCGCTTTTCTCGGCCATGCGCCTGCGCGTTGCGCTTTTCGCGGTCGTGCACCTATGCGCGAGCTCTCGTGCCTCGCACGCCGTACATCCATGTGTTGCATTTTTCATTCGTCGCGCGCCTGCGTGATTCGTTTGCTGCGTGCCCCGAACGCTGCGGGTTTCGCGGCCGCGCGCCTGCGCTATTCATTTATCGTGCGCCCGCGTACCGTGTATCCACGTACTGCATGTTTCACGCTCCGCGTGCCTGCACGATTAATTTGTCGTACGCCTGTGCACCGTGCTCTCGCGCCCCGCGTGTCGTGCATCCGTGAGCAGCACGTTTCACGGCCATGCGCCTGCGTGATTCGTTTAGCGCGCGCCTGCTCGCCGTGCTCTCGCGCTCTGCACGCCGTGGCCAATTTGGTCCGTGCGCGCTTTTCGTTTCGCACGCTGCTCGTTTCATGCGCCGCGCACCTGCACGATTCGTTTGTCGCACGCCCGCGTGCCGTACTCTCGTACCCCATGCGCTGTGGCCAGTTTTGTCCGCGCACGCGTGTGAATGACTATTTTTGCCTGTTTAAGTTATTTTGTAGCTATAATCTTGTAAAACTCAAAGCATAAAAATTGTAGATTTTCGTCTTGGCTTCAAGAATATTCTTATTTTACCTTAACTGGAGTCCATATGCGACTGATAATTTTAATCATAATTTTTTTTATCTTTATTGCATGTTTTTGTACTTGGCCTAAATTGCAATGACCCGACTTGATGAACTTGAACTTGAACTTGAACATGATAATACGATCCCATCTTGATAATTGATAGTGTCCCGTCGAGGCGCACTCCTGACAAGTGACAAGTAAACCTGACATGACATGTGTAATCTTGATCGTTGTTGCGACAATCAATCATGACTTGCTAAGTGGAACTCTTGTCTTGACTCTGTGGTTGATTTTTCTGATTGTGCCTATACAAACTACATGTCCTTTCTTGCATTATGTCTGGGACATAGATTCCTGGTTACCACGGTCAGAGATTCATAATAAATCTGGCTAGGTTAACGGCTAGATTGGTCAAGTAGTTCATATAGAGAGATTTCTCAGTTACAGGCAATCCCGTTATCCGGCCACACCTGTGGACTTTTAGCCTACCGTCGAGTAGGTCACATTTTCAGCACACTGTCATGTGTTGCACTCTAAGTTACCTAATAATTCTCTTAATCCTTGATAAACTCTTGTAACCTCGCCTGGATAACCTGGATAGTCTACAGGACTTGTGACTGCGGGAACATCTCAACTACATCTTCTTAGTAACTAGGCATGTGATAACCCTAGTTAGCTAATGATAGAAAGCCATCGGACTTGATTGGCCTTGCCTCAATGATTGTCTCATGATTAACATGAAAATTATATTCCACATCTTGTTTTCCTATTGCAAGCTAGTGTGTTTTTTTAACTATGTCTTTCATGTTATTTAATTATGTTCATTTATCAGTTCTTCTATTCATTTTATGCTAGTTTTAGTTCCTAAATTGAGCCTCCCTTGTGGCACTTGCTCTTTCTGGGTTCTGACCCAGCTGGTTTTGTGTGGCCATATTTCGTAGTAGCACCCGAGGATCTACCTGCCTTCCAGCCAGATGGTGAACACTAAAAGTAACTGTGGCAACGAGTGGGTTCCTTATTTTGCTCTCCTACCCTATTGTAAAATTTTTTTCAGGCGTTTAGCCGTCGAGCATGTGTTAGCTCGTGTTACAACTTAATTTCTGTCTGCCTAAGGGTTGTAACATGATTAACAAATCCTAGGGTTGATCATGTATGATTTAACTCTTGCTAGTCTTCGTATTTTGTATGACTAGCTTCATGATCATCTGAATATGTAATATTTGGGATGCCTTACTTTGTATGTCTGATGATCTAACATCTTGTAACAATTATTTGCTTGTTTGAGATTGAGACACTAGGCTTATTCTTGACCATAAGAGACTGATGGATTGTAGATAAACTCTCATGTATCTAGACAGTCGTGACTGTATTGCGAAGTGTGTTACACTCCAATATACATAGTTGGCTGTGTCTGTCCCCCGTTTTTCAGTATTCTGGTTTTGGGGCGTGATAGCACGCAATGAACCTAATAAAGTGGCATGCAATCTGTCACGTCCCAACCCGGAATCACCCGAATCATCGTCCTCGCAGGGGGCGTGATGCCGCACGAGCCTGGAGTTGCGCTCGTGCAAGGCAAGATGACAAGTTCTCAAATGGTTATCTTTTGATTCGATATTAACAACGAAAGAAAACAGAGTATACGAAACAATTCTCTTTATTGATATCTGAAACTGAGATTACAATGGCTTTCGATAGCCTAACAATATATGCCAGATTGGCTACAACACTCAGGTTCTCTCTTGCCCACAAAGGATTTCACCGTTCCATACATCATGCCTTCTATATCTCGGCCGCATCAATCCAGCTGCGTAGTCCGAGCGTCAATGCGATAGCACGCTTCAATGCGCTTCGGCATTCCAAGCCTTAACACGTTCAAGCAACGCCTCGCCGCGAGCAATCCATTCCCTGCATCCTGCATGAAGCTGGTGGGGGATCAGTACGTTCGTCCTCGCATGTACTGAAGCAAAGATCATCTTTCCAAACCGACATTTTAATCTTTATGTTGAATCATGCAACTTAGCTTATGATCTTGCTATGTTCTCCTTAGGGTCAATTTCATGGCATATTCGAAAGCGTAAAGCATGTTATCATAGCATCATGTTATCAAATTGAATAGGCAAGCAACAAGCAATCTCGTGTTTGATTCGTGACGCGACTTACCAAGTCGACGCACTCGCCCTTGCACCGGCGCAAGGTGAATACGCTGTAATCCTTCCCTGTCATGTTATTGTGCATCTCTAAGCAGGATCTCTATGCGGGACGCATATGCGCCTACACTTTCAATCCATCGTTCCTTAACTATATGAGGGCCGTTGGCGTATCCGCGCCGGAATGGACTAAAGGAGTTCCTTTTCTTTTCTCTCCTTCTTTTCTCATCGTTTGGTCGGGCTGCCCGGCGTTTCACGGGTTGGGTCACATCCCAACAACCGAAACGTTCCCGCTGCATACCATCATTTGTGGCTTTTTCTATCTTGTTTAAGGATGTGCGCCTACAAAGATTATTCAAATCCGTCCTAGGCCAAGCGGTTCCGGGGCGCATCCGGCATTTAACCGCTTGGAGGAAACACCCGTGCACGGGCGATATCGCATTAATCTCGAGTCCATCCCAATCGACCATGCAACGCCCTATCATTCAAGTAATCAAATTCAAACAACCAAACATAGTCTTGAGTCCGAGACTCAGACTTATCGTCTCGCATCTCTTTCTTTAGCTTTCTGTGTTCTTATATTTCATACTTCGTTTCAATGATTCAATGGCATCGTGCCTCAACTCAATGCTTGTCAACCGAACGACCCGAGGGTCTTGAACACCTTTCGAGGCACCATGTCATATCCGACAGTTCTGCCACATTCATGCCACAACCGTATTCTCTCGCAACGAAGCCATCTTTTATTATCCCGTACGCGTAGGCACGTTTCGACCGTATCCCCATGTTCTATAACTTAGCATCAATGTTCGGGGCTTGCGCGCTAGGGCGCTCGCCTATTGTCTTTCAATGTTCTAGCCGTCTAACTCGTGCAGCAAAGACACGGTATGGTTCGTGCACTAAGGCACTCACCGAGTACAGTTATCCCATGTTCTTATGGCTTGCGCACCGAGGCGCTCGCCTATGCGATATCCAATATCCCATAGCGACTCGTGCATATTGATGTACGTTTCATTTCAATTGTTCTAACTTAGTGTTCGACTCACACTATGATTCATCTCCAATCGGCCACGCCCGTGGCGTCGATAGGTTAACTTAGCATACAATGATATATTTGACTTATCGAATGAAGGAGTAAAAAGAAGTCAATTCTCCCACCTTGAGTCGATACGCCTTCGTCATTTCGCCGAGCCGATGCGGCTCGATTCTATAACTTTGTTGCACGACCACTCTCCTGACTTAGCCATTTGAGCACTTCGTGCTTCATTGCGTTACACGTCCGATTTGCCTTAGCGTGCCCAAGTCTTAGCCTGTCGCAAGACGACGATTTGATTTCGCGGACCCCTTACTAAATATTGCAAAAGATCGACTTCTAATATTTTCCCGTCAAAGTATAACCTGCACACGAAACCAACTAAATCAATACTTGCTTCGATTCGGACTTGCGCCTTGGTCGATTCGATTTCTTAGAATCTTCGAGCCGATTCAACGCACTCATCCTTCGGGGCAACGCGACGCTTCGCATCGATTCAACTCGATGCATTCTTTCAGGGCAAGGCAACTCTTCGCATCGACAAAGTTGATGCGTTGCTCGGGACAACATAACTCGCCTATCGATTTGCATCGATACATTTTATTCGGTCCACGCGACTCGTTGAGTCAACGCTTCAGCATAATGTGCCGTGCGGAGCGGGGCATTACAGAATATACCACTCAAAACAAGGTTCGTCCTCGAACCAAAACTAACACTCCGACTAAGTGTTTTACAGATCGTTTCACGATCTCGTCCCACCAACGTCGTTCAATCTCACACTATCTTGCAAGCTTTTCATTAACATTTCAAAGTCATCCCTCCAGCTCGATTTGAATTTTGTATACAACTCAATTTGATCCATACCTATATTCAAGGCATCCCAAAGATATATGTATTTCGACCGAGTCCAGTCGTAGCAAATTGGAACAAAGCTGACAGGTAAATTTCAATCCTATGCTTGCCATCTCGTATTCTCGATCGGACTTATCCTTAGCAACTGTTCTCGAAATTTTATTGCATATGCATATTGATACACATGCGATTCATTCAACAAAGTCACTGCACGCGACGCGATTCAAAATCGCATTTCTTATTTCGTATGTTTTATCGGGACTATCAATTCTACGCATCGCGTCAAGCCGTCGCGCATCCGATCGCAACGATCCTCCGCAACGCCTTGCGTTCTAAGTCGCTACCCAACTATTTTCGAAGTCTGGCTATGCACTTATCTCGATTATGATTTCCTTCGTTGAATTGCAAATGCATCAACATTCAGGGCTACGCCCGCTGGTTACTTACATAGTCCCCGTGCTTAGATTCTCCCGACGCAAGTTTAAATTGACATTGCACAAAGGCCACAATCTATCCGACATGAAAGTTTACAGCAAGGCGACAGTACTCAAGGCAACGATCGCCTTAGCACGAAGGTCCTTACGACGCGTCTTACATTCGATTTCCTAACGAGTAGGAATTCACTAGCCAAATTCCCAACTTATCCGTCTCGTAACATCGAATACAAATTTTGATTCACGCAAGCTCAATTGTAAGGTGAATCCGAATCTAACGACATGACTCGTAAGTCATTCCCTTATCATTCCCTCTCGTGCATAGCACGTTTCTCGCAATCGCCTATCCGAATCACCAAGTCCGTTGGTGAATTTCAAGTTCTATCGTCGACCAACATAACCATTCAAGTATTCATCCGACGAATACTCAAAATCCATCTATATCATACTCAATCGAAAGTTGTTCCAACAATTCTCGATAGCCTAGACATATCGTCAACATGCACCGTGTTATATTTGTTATCGGTGTAATCTCATATGCGATATCGCATGGGTCATCTTACGGTCTGCAGCATTCAATTTGATTTGGCGGTCAAGTCTTCTAGGGTCTGCCCCGAAGCTACGCTCGATAATTGTGGATCATCACCGAAGGACAGGTTTATTACGAACCATGCTATATCTTATTTCGGAGCCAAATCACGTTCCTATAATTCTATGCGACTACCAAATTTCGGACAAAACCATTTCTAACGACGCAAACTGATGCGCAACTATCCTCCGAGTCAAGTCATGCACTGCCTCGATGATTCCGCAATTTACGAAACATCTACTCGCATCAAGTTCGAGTCTATCTTATTCACGGGTCGACACACGAGATGCTATACGCATCGAGCAATCGTCGATGACTTATAGTCTTGTCTTTGATCAATCACAAAATTTACGATCAACCAAGTTCGTTCATTCTCGTATCCTTACTTACAAAATTTTTGATAGCGCAGGGCGCACTCCATTTTGTATTCTCACCTCGTGCTTACGTTTCCTTGCATATCGATCTTGATAGTTCATATCAATTTCGATAGCAAGAGGGTCGACTTCAAATCCGTTTCAACGTCAACTTAACTCGCATCGCATACATCCAAGTTCGCAACAAACTTTTCCATACGCATTAACTCATTTTTCGATTCGTCGCATCCCGCTATACTTTGATCGCGTAACCGAGTTACCGATTATCCAACATCGAACCCTCGAGTTATACGATCATGCCCTCTAAGTTTTGCGTGTTTTCAGTCGTACTCAAATGAGTTTTGCCGTAACGTAACCAACTATTTCTTAGGCACGATTTCTCACGTCAACCAACTTTCTTATCGAAGTCGCACATCGTGCGATTCAATTTCAATGTTTGCATCGCCTAACATTTCTATCGAGATCGCAAGTCGTGCGATTCGATTCGTCTCGCCCAATATTTCTACCGAGATCGCAAGTCGTACGACTCATTTGTAAGCTCGAGTATTCCTTTCCCGTCGATCCGATTATTGCATCAAGGCATAATCGTTTCGCTAGTCTCGGTCGTCCGACCGACTTATCATTCTCGTCCGACGTATCGTTCATTGATACGAGTCTCGTCTTATCGTCCCAACCGAATTTCTAAGAACACTTGCATCAACATACCGTCATACAAATTTTTTCAATCGAGTCTCTGTACTCCCCCGTCCGTTGCGGACAAACTTTCCACAATTCTCACAACGCGTCGATGCAATTCATCGCACAAGTGATATACCATATACCACTCGAAATCAAGTCATTCATCGCCTACGTGGTATGGCATATACCACTCGGAATTCTAGCCATTTCCCTCGCACTATACTTAGTATAAATCGACAATTTCTTCCGACTCACGATTTCCGCAGTGATCATGCTTGATCACAACCGTAACTTTGATTCTATCAAAATCTGACACACTCGGTCAATGTTCTCGTTTGCCAACATAAGTTTGGTGCGCAACCGAACGATTCGTTCTATCGATTTACGATTTCAATTCTTTCCTTACGTTGCATCTCTTGCAACAATTTATTTAGATTCGCGTTGCACCCCGTGCAACAAATTTCACTTCCGATACGCGTTGCACATCGTGCTACGATTTATTTCCGACACTTTCATTTCACTTTGTACAATAATTTATTTCCAATTTTCTTTGCACTTCGTGCAACGATTAATTTGATATGCGTTGCACCACGTGCAATGATTTTACTTTCCAATACGCGTTGCACATCGTGCAACGATCATTTCCGATATTTACCGCACCTCGTGCAACGAATTACTCTCGACTTCCAAGTCAATGCACAATCCGTTTAACACATTCGGTATTGGCTTATCACTTCTCACTTTCGTTTTAACGCATATTCACCATTACTCGTTGCACTTCATGCCTAATGTTATTTCTCTTTCAACATGTTACATTGCGACAACATCTTAAATCGTATTTCACAATTTGTTGCACTTGCAGCAACTAACATTTTTACGGCTCGTTACATTCAATGCAATATACCCTTCGCGACTTTCTTAGCAAACATCATGAAATTTCCAAAACACATGCGGCAAAATTTCACGATTGTATTAGACTTATTGTATGGAACATCCAGTGCGGCATCGAGTAGAGTCAAGAGTGATATCAAGTGGTGGTGAGCAACTTTTCGAAATGTAATGAAGCGAGCGTCCAGAGAAAATTGAGCCTAGAGCTCTGATACCAATTTGTCACGCCCCTCGTGCGGCATCACGCCTCCTGCGAGGACGATGATTCGGGTGATTCCGGGTCGGGGCGTGACACAATCAACCTACTAAAGTGGCATGCAATCAACCTACTGAAGTTGCAAGATTGTGCGAGCTGCTAGACTGGGATGACAATTGGCTTGCAATTGCGAAGGAGGTAGTAGATCCAATCCATCAGGGTATATACCATGGTTATGTCTTGGAACCTCATGAATTAAAGACGAGCATGGTTATACGAAATATGTTCTCTGCAAAGATTTACAAGGCTAATAAAAATCCAGAATAAAAAAATTTGGAGAAGTTGGCCTCGACGATTTCCTTGTGTAGAACAAGTCCTTCGTCAAATACATGGAGCCATAATAAGTCCTATTTTCTCTTCATTATAATTCTTGTATTACAATATTTTTCTAGAGTTCGAGAATTCACCTAAAATATGTTTTTTTAGAAAAAAAAAATTATTTAAGCCTCCCTCACCTTTGTAACCAACAAAACTTGCGGATAAGAAGAATAGGAGAATCACAGACACTCAAACACAATAGATATTTAGTGTATGGATCATCCTTAGATTGTTTCAATAACATATGACAACGAATGTTTAACTATTTGACCTCTTCTTATCATTATGTATGGAGTTATCTAAGTGACTCCTACAACCCAATTTCATGATTGCCACTTCCATCGACTCGACCATTCTCGTAACTACCATTACCATTTCCTGTTATTGCATGGAGTTGGAGTTGGTCATTGCCCTTGTATGTTTGTTGCCATAGATAGGCCACTGTTGGATGCAAATTGAGGAGTGGGGAGAATAGACTGGGGGAACAAACTATACATCTAGACTGCTAGTAAACTGCTAATAGTTTTCCAATTAGAAGTTCTCTTGCAGCTGCTAGTAGTAAACTGATACCATCCAGGGTAGAAACTGATACATCTGGACTGCTAGTAAACTGCTAGTACTTTTCCCGTTTGAAGTCATCTTCTGCAGCTGCTACTGCTGCAAATGTGCAGTTTCCTGCACTAAAATATTTCAAGATCGCCCCTGCTTGTCACCACCCTTTTTTTACACGCTGCGTCGCCAAATGGCTCCTTGTTCTTGGAACTCTGATAGTTCCAATTTGTTGCTTTGTAGTCTCAAAATTAGTCCTTTATGACGTACATAGTCACAATTTCTGGATTTGGCAACAATTCAGCTAGCAAGGGTTGAAAAGTTGAAATCATAAGATAGTGTGTTCAGAATATTCTCTAAGATGGACAAAATTAACATGGACGCAATGAAAAGTATAACATTACAAAGTACTGATGGGAGTCCAAGATCTGGATATTCTTGCAACCATGCATCTAACAAAGAAATAACTAATATATTACACATGTAACTGTCACAGACTTTACACATTGATAATCCCCCCACCCCACATAAATATTACACTCCCTATCGATGCACTAGGGAAATTACATGCACACTAACATACATTATGCCATGGATACACTGAGTTCCAATATACTGTCACTGTGCACATTGGGGAATCCCGCCGCAAAACTTGTTCTCTGCCTTACTCTGCTGCTCTCAATAGTCCCCTGCAGTTACCTTATCTGCACTGCACAGATGCAACCCTGCAGGTCTCGTTGCTCCTGCAGCTGCAGTTGGCATTGCAAGCCCTTGCATACACACATACAGTCCAATACTACTGCCATGTCAGTCAGCAACCCCTTCACCTATTGCACATCAGGCTTCACACAACCTACAGAAAATTACACACCCCAATCCAGCCTACATCCTGCAGACTACACATAGAGCAATGTTGTTGGGAGAGCTTGAATCATGTAGATAATAGTAGTATAGAGCACCAAAATCTTTGTAACATGTTACACACGAATTGTTATGATACAACGCAAGAGACTATCAATGTCAGCATATTATTTTCATTTTGTGCTCGAACTCTAGTTTTATAGCAAGTCACTAGTTCTTCAAGAAATGTATTCACTTGTCTTAGCTTGAGTAAGAATTACAAGAATATGGTAAGCATGAATTGTCATTTTAGCAAATAGACTAAATCCTTAGAGAAATGTCAGTTAAATAAATGCATTTTTGTATCGAAGAGCAATTTATTAGTGATTCCTGATTTTAACTTTTTCATAATGTTGCATGCAGGCGTTGCTAGTTGTCGTTATTCAAATCTCCATCATTCGGTTGGATTAATATAGTTTTGAGATCATGTTTCGAAGAACTAAATTTTGGTGAGACAGAGATCCAAGTAGGTGTACTACGGAAGTTGGGTCATCCAAGAGTTCATCTAGGAGGGAGTTTGATGGTTGCTTGATTAAAAATTGTCCGAGTTATATTTTGAATATTAGCGGAACTAGAGATGAATGTCATCATATCCTTTACTTCTCAATCATTTTAAGTAATTTAGTTTGTATGGAATAATTGTGACTTGTATTAAAGTGTTATATGATTAACATCGTGGATCTCTGGATGTTCGGAAGGGATATTTTGCAAGTTTATAAATAATTTGCTCAATTCTTGTATTTATGCAATTACTTCATGTTTTCAGCCTAACTTGAATTTAGAATAGTAAAAAAGGTATGGATGAAAGTATAGTATGTTGTGCCTTTCAGATATCATCATTTAATGTGCTATCTTCAAAAATATGATTGTAGCACAACTTATTATGTGTTTCAATGTTCAGTTTAGAAATCACTAGATTTAATTATAGTTCAAACTAAAAATTGGAATGCAAGAATGAAATTTAAAAAATAAACATAAACGCTAATAAAGTGTTGCAAAACAAACGTAAGATTGTGCAAAAAAAACTTTTGCAAATTATATTTTGGAACAACCATAATTTGTTTCAAAATGATATTTAGAAACGTTTCAAAGATGTTCCAAAAATAATTTAGAAACACATTATATATGTTCTAATATCTACTTTTGGAATGACTTATAATTGTTCCAAACTAAATATATGAATGCTTTATATCTGTTCCAAATATTACAATGCGACTTTTAGGAACGGTTATGATATGTTCCTAAAAATATTAGTCACATATAAATACTGCTCCTAAATGCCTTTTTTGGTGTAGTGATTTGACTTCTGTCGGCACATAGACTAAAAAGCGATAAATATTTCTGTAACAAATTATATTTTTAAATGTTTAGAGACCATATTTTGACAGACATAATTCATAGATAGGTATTGGTAGTATTCTAGGTCATTATATGATTAACTAGTAGGCGTAACGCGACAAATTCTGTGTACCATGTCCAGAATCTTAATTCTAGAATTCAGAATTAAAATGGGTATAAATCATGATTAAAATTATGGTTTAATGATTTTAATACGGTTTAGACACATGTCTATGTGTTGGGGACCTACCCTCGAGTTTTGGAAGTCAAAAAGCTATAAACTACATCGTGGTACCGTATTCCTATGGAAGAATGTGAACTTGTCGTGCCATAAACCCATGTGTCATATGTGAACATTTAGACTTGGTATGCATATGACTAATAATATGCCTTAATAAATAAAATTAGTTGTGTGATTGTTAATCCTTGATTAGATAATTAAACTAGTTAATTTAATTGTTTAGGTTAATTGGATTTTGGAGGGGTGGGCTGTTGGCCCATTGGTCATGGTCAAACCTGATTTTAATAATTGATCAAACTATGTCTCGATATACGAATTAATTCAGATGTTTACTAACGATGTTTTGGACACTGATCAAAGATGGATATCTAGTCCGTTCAAGACCGAAGTTGTTTGCCACTCAAGAATGTATTTCCTTAAAGCAATGTAATTTTCATTTTTATTGAGTCTAGGAATACATTGTACACCAAGTCGTACTGGCAAATAGGCTATCCAAAATTGTTTTTCAAAACTGACCTATCTTTTTAAAAATGACCTATGTTTTTGAAAAATATCTATTTTATATAAAGCTTCTGAAAGACTTTTCAAAAAGCCAAAATTATTTTTCACAAAATCAACTGACCAAACACTGACAGAACTCGGCCAGAGTTCGGCCAAGTTGAATGTTATGTGAACGTTTTATTTTGAACTTGGTCTTCCTTCAGTTGCAGTTGGTTACAAAGAGTTCTGTCCGAATTCTGCCCGAATTCTGTCAGAGTTAAGCCTTTGGAAAAACTATAAATAGAGAAGGATTTTGATCATTTCAAAACACCAATTCACTTTCAATCTCTTCTCTTCTAAAGCTTACATTTCTTCCAAAGAGTTCTAAAAAGCTTCCATTTTCAAATCCCAAGCCAGTTACAATCCTCTAGTCGATTTGTCAGTGCGGTACGGTCTAGAAGTTTCAGAGCGATTGTAATCAGAGGCTTGATTGAAGATTGACTCTTCACAATTGAAGTTGGTCGAGTTCTTCGTATCAAAGCTCGCGTCTGTAGAAGATGCAAGGACTTCGTATGAAAACTTGCAGGATTTTCCAATAGTAGATTCCACTGGAAGCTAGAGTTCTTCCGACTGGACTAGTCCTCACAAGAGGAAAACCAGTATAAATCTCGATGTTTACGTTTGGCTTCTGAATACTCTTTTTTATTAAAGTTATTTATTTTTGTGATTATTTTTATATCTGTGATCTAACCGTTAACAAGTTTTATTTAGCAATATTTCGTTGCCTACTCTATTCACCCCCCCCCCTCTAGAGTATTCTGTTTTACGATTTCGTTCCTACAATTGGTGTCAGAGCAGGTTCTCCATCTAGAGGTATTATATTATGATCCCAATTGTTCCTACAATTGGTATCAAAGCAGGTTATACAGGTAAAGCAAGGTAAAATTGTAGCTATATTCAGTTATTTTTCAATTGTTATATAGATCATAGAATTACACATGGCAACTGTGAAATTCACAAGTGAAGGCCAAACCACAAACAGACCTCCACAGTTTGACGGCACAAACTACACTTATTGGAAAACACATATGAGTTTCTTCCTAAAATCTCTTGATTTTGACTTATAGTCTGTAGTTATTGATGGATACAAAAAGCCTCCTCATATTAATGTTGATGGAGTTTTAGTTGAAAACCCCTATGACAAATACACAGAGGATGAAAAAAAAAGGCCAGTCTTGATGCACGTGCAATTAACGCTTTATTTTATGCTTTAGACAGAACTGAATTCAATAGGGTGTCTACTTGCACAACATCAAATGAAGTGTGGAAAGTTCTCGAAGTAACCCACGAAGGAACAACACAAGTCAAGGAGTCAAAGATTAGCAGACTTACTCAGGAGTACGAGGCATTCAAAATGAAGCCAAGTGAATCAGTCACTCAGATGTTTACAAGATTTTTGGATATTGTAAATCCT
This sequence comes from Iris pallida, assembly GCA_029216955.1. NCBI lineage: Eukaryota > Viridiplantae > Streptophyta > Magnoliopsida > Asparagales > Iridaceae > Iris > Iris pallida. Next base: position 7,158,184 of record JANAVB010013600.1, on the reverse strand, counting down.
TTGTCTTCACTAGGCAAGGATTACAGTAACCATGAAAAGATTCGCAAACTTCTACGAGCTCTCACAAAGAATTGGATTCCAAAGGCTACAACAATCATTGAAGGGAACGACCTCTCAACAATGTCTCTGGAAACACTCATGGGTAAGCTACTCACTCACGAGTTAGAACTTCAAAACTTTGAAGATGCTACACCAAAAGAGAAGTCAGAGAAGTCGATCGCTCTCAAGGCTCAACTTAGAAGAACTGTCGAAGATGATTCTGACGACAGCGACTCCGACTCTGAAGATCAAGCTCTTCTGGTAAGAAAATTTAAGAAGTTCATGAGATTTAACAGGAGAACAAAAGATAGCAACAGCAACAACAATGAGGAAGATCCTATTTGCTATGGATGTAAGAAAAAAGGACACATGAAGAAAGATTGTCTAACAGCATCGTCATCAAAGAAAAGCAGCAAATATGACAAAGGCTACCTGAAGCGATCTACATCAAGGAAGTACGCCAACACAAGTATATGGCATGAAAGCGAAGCCAACGATTCATAAGACGAACAATCAGATGATGCTACAAATGTATGTTTAATGGCTTGCGATCAGGTGGAATGTCCTTCACATGCTAGGAGCAAATGGATCCTCGACGGCGGTTGCTCATGGCACATGACCGGTGACGCTTCATTATTCGCAACACTGTCAAAGAAGAATAAAGAAGGATACGTCTCCTTCGGTAACAATTTAAGAGGGTACAATACAGTTATCGGTGACATTGGAAAGGCTCCATATCCTGTGATTAAAGATGTCTATCTAGTTACCGAGTTAAAACATAATCTGCTCAGCATAAGCCATTTAGCTTATCATGGTTATGGCATTAACTTCGTCAAAGACAAATGTACTATAGTTGACAGTTCAACTGGTAGTACTATCTTTGAAGGTATCAGGGAAGACAACATATATGTTTTCTGTTTGTTGGAAGATGCTAACAAAGCAGGTAGATGTTTGATGGCCAAAAGAATTGAGAGTCAACTATGGCATATGAGACTCGGTCATGCAAACATGGATACAATTTTAAGACTATCTACAAAGAACTTGGTACGCGACTTACTGGACATATCTTTCAAAAAGGATACGGTATGTAGCAAATGTAAAAAGAACAAAGCTACCTGATCCGTATTTAAATCCAAGAATGCTGTAAGTACCACTAGACCTCTACAACTATTGCATATGGACTTATTTGGACTAAGTAGAATTGCTAGCCTAGGTGGTAAGTTATATGCATTTGTCATTGTAGATGATTTCCCTAGATATACACGGATTTATTTTCTTGCACGCAAGAACGTTGCATTATCAGAATTCGTCACCTTTTGCAAGAAAGTACAGAATGAAAAAGGGTTCATGTTTACTCGCATTCGTAGTGATCATGGCGACGAATTTGAGAATGAGAATTCAAGTAATTTTGTGACACACGGTTATTTGCATGAATTTTCTTGCCCTAGGACTCCGTAACAAAATGGAGTTGTGGAACGTAAGAACAGGACTCTACCTGAAATGGCTAGAGTAATGTTAAACCAGTTTAGTCTACCTAGATACTTTTGGGCTGAAGCTGTCAATACAGTGTGCTATATTCTCAGTAGGGTTCTAATTCGACCTATATCGAAGAAGACTTCCTATGAACTATGGTTTGAAAGAACACCCAATGTTTTATATTTTAAGATTTTTGGTAGTAAATGTTTTATTCTTAATACTAAAGACAATCTGAGTAAATTTGATGAAAAGGCCGATGAAGGTATATTTCTAGGTTATGCAGCAAAGAGCAAAGGATACATAGTCTTTAACAAAAGAACCATGATCATCGAAGAATCAATTAATTTCAAGTTTGATGAGCTAAATCAACACTTAGACGATGACGACAATGAAGACGTAATTACACCAAGTACGGCTACTACAAAACCTTCACACAAAGATGAAGAACCTTTACACCAGGCCCCAGTTGAGTCTTCAAGCAAAGAAGCAGGAACCAGCAATCCTGAGGCTACACCAAAAGCGATGAGATTCTTGGCAAATCATCCAAAGGACTTGGTAATTGGTGAGATTACTAAGGGTGTAAGTACTCGTTCCTCTAATAAAGATATAGCTTCTTGTGTTGCTTTTGTTTCGCAGTTTGAACCCAAAAATATTGAAAAAGCATGTAGTGATAACTTTTGGTTAGATGCTATGCAAGAGGAATTAAACCAATTTGAACGAAATCAAGTTTGGGAACTTGTTCCCAAGCCCATTGATCATCCGGTCATTGGCACCCGTTGGGTATTCCGAAATAAACTGAACGAGAATGGTTTAGTGACTCGTAATAGGGCTCAACTCGTAGCTCAAGGATACAATCAAGAAGAAGGTATCAACTACGATGAGACTTATGCCCTAGTTGCGAGGTTAGAATCCATTCGCATGTTATGTACATTTACATGTTTTCATAATTTCAAGCTATTTCAAATAGATGTCAAAAGCGCATTTCTAAATGGTTTTATAAAAGAAGAAGTTTATGTAGCTCAACCTTCCGGTTTTACTGATTTCAAATATCCTGATTATATTTTCAAGTTGAAGAAAGCCTTATACGGTTTGAAACAAGCCCCTCGTGCTTGGTAAGATCGTCAAAGCTCTTTTCTACTTGACAACAGTTTTTCAAAGGAAAAGGTTGACACTACATTATTTATAAAATCTTTGAATAACAATATTCTTTTGATTCGAGTCTATGTAGATGATATTATTTTTGGATCTACTGATGAATCACTTTGTCAAGAATTTTCAAAGTGTATGCAGAATGAGTTTGAGATGAGCATAATAGGAGAGCTGAAATTCTTTCTCGGACTGCAAATCAAACAAACCAACAATGGGATGTTCATAAATCAAACAAAGTACATAAAGAATCTATTAAAGAAGTTCGACCTGGAAGCAGTCAAGCCACTTAGCACTCCAATGGCAACTTCAACCAAGCTTGATACTGATGAACAAGGAAAACCTGTCGACATACGTAAGTATCGAGGTATAATCGGTAGCTTACTGTATTTAACTGCTAGTCGACCAGACATTATGTTTAGTGTTTGCTTGTGTGCACGTTTTTCAAGCCAATCCTAAGGAATCACATATGTTTGCAGTTAAGCATATCTTTCGATACCTTAAAGGCACTTCTTCTGTCGGCTTATGGTATCCCAAAACCACGTCATTTGACTTAACCAGTTATTCTGATGCTGATTTTGCCGGATGCAAAGTAGATAGAAAAAGTACCAGCGGCACATGTCATTTCCTAAGAAAAGTTCTAGTCTCTTGGTTTAGCAAAAAGCAAAATTATGTCGCGTTATCAACAATCGAGGCTGAATATATTGCCGCAGGACGTTGTTGTGCACAAATTTTATGAATAAAGCAAACTTTAGAAGACTATGGATTACATTTTACACACATACCCATTTTCTGTGATAACACTAGTTCTATTAATTTGACTAAGAATCCAGTGTGTCACTCTCGTACTAAGCATATCGAGATTCGACATCACTTTCTTAGAGATCATCAACAAAATAGAGATATAGACCTTGTATACATAGACACACAGAATCAATTAGCTGACATACTCACAAAACCTCTAGCGAAAAATTGTTTTAATTATTTACATCAAAAATTAGGAATTTTAGATGTCAATAATATTAATTAATTTTATTTTATTAATTAATTTATTCAATACTCAATAAATGTTTTCGAGACAAGCCTAAAAAGAGTCTGTCTGTCACCACGACTACGGTCGAAGCGAAACGGTATTTAAGAGTTTTCTGGTGAACCTCCGTTAACTGGGACAGTACTCCTATAGCTAATCTAAAACAGAAGCTGAGTAAAGAATATTAATTTATAAAATAATATTAATTATATTATTTGAAATTTAAAATTACTAAACTTTGAATTAAATATTTGAAATGAATTGATGAAAAAGATGTAGCCCCACAAAAATTTCTTTTTATATAGCCAGGCAAGGTTTGGCGAATTCGGGCCGAGTTTGGTCCGAATTCGGCTAGAGTTCGACTAGGTATATATATGTATTAGTCAGAACCCGAGGCCCCCATCTTCTTCATTCTTCCAAACCACATCAAACAGTAGCAGCAACGCCCCGAAAACCCTAGTTCTTCTCCACCTTCCTTTTTCTAATCTACGTGAAGATCTTTGTCCAAATTTTGGATTCGTGCGGAGAATCTCGTCCTCTACAGCATACCTGATTCTCTGAAGGTATAATTCCTTCTCTCATCCACTTTCAAATTATTAGGGTTTCTAGTTTTTGGGATAGAATGCCTAAGGGATTCAATCCTTTCAAGAGGAAGAAGACCCATGCCAGTGAAGAGGCATCGTCTTCTGATCCGCATACGAATTCCCTCTTTTCTCCGGTCCAATCAGATGACGGTGCATCGGACGAGTTTTATTTCAAAACTCGTGACCAAGCCTTACTTTGTCAACTTTATTATGCGTACTATATGTACCGGATCTCCGATCAAGTGGACTGTATTTCCTGACCACCGTCCTTACTTTGAGGCATTAGGGTTACATCACTTTGCTACTTTAGAATTCCCTATAGCTACTAATGCCATTAGACTATTTTACTGTAATTTCATGTTAGACACTTTTACCGCGAGAACTCGTGTCGGCGGGGTAGATATCGAGTTCAATAATGAATTGCTAGCGGAAATCCTTGGTCTACCAAATGAAGGTGCCCCGCTCGATGACATCACTGATTTTGATTTCCCCGAGGGTATGACTCTCGTTTGTTTCAAGAATGAGCTTTGTGCGCCCGCACGTGCTCGTCCTGGAAAGTTCAAGGCCAATAACTTGAACTTGTTTAACTACGAATTACATCGCATCATCTATTCCACTCTACTTCCAAAATCCACTTCAAAAGATGATATCACTGCACTTGAGCTTTCTGCTTTATATTACATTCTTAAGGGGATTCCTTTTTCTGCCCCTAAGACTGTCATTTAGATGATGGGTAGATGTCGCGAAAGAGACCGCAACCTCTCTTATGCGATGATCATCCCACGCATCTTTCAGAGATTCGATATTGACTTATCTACTTGTGCTCTAGATCATGTGCCCAAGTTCCTCAAGCTTTTTCGTCGCAGCATTGCCACTGTTCCTCCACCTATTGCACCTGCTCCTCCTGACTACCCTCCCCCTTATAAATTTCCTTCACTTAACCCTACCTAACCCTGCTTTTTTCCCCTCAATCCAAGCAGATCCTTAGAGTTATTTAGTTATTTTAACCCATTTGTTTGGGTCTTTTTTGTATTGCCTCAACCCGCAAGATGCCTTATGATGGATGGTTGGTTCGATGAAGCCTTGTTGGACTTGGAAATATGTGAAGGATCGCTTGGAAGGTTATGCGATCGTGACAGGAATCGTCTTATAAATGTGAGTAAGGTTGAACCCTTCAAAGATCCTTTAGCTTCACGCTTAAAATAATGATAGTATGTTGTGTTTACTCGTCGAGTTGTTGAATAATACCTTGCATGAAAGTCGGAAAGATAACGAAAGATAATTAATCACATGACCCGAAAGCTGTTGCATATCATTTCAATGAATTGTATACTTGCGTGTTGTGCTATGAAATACTTGACAGGTGAAGGAAAAGTCCCAAATACTTGGGCGATGAGTATATCGATCCTTAGCTCGATGAATAGATGGTAACACAGATAATAAGACCCAAGAACTGGGCAGTGAGTATGCTTGAATTATGTCCGAATGAACGTATGCTAAACAGATGCTAAGTTTCAAGAATTGGACGGTGAGTACGTTGAGTTGGTTGGAAAGATGTATGGTATCAAAGATGTGGGAAAGGGGTTGGGTAACAACATTCTATTATCCCATCGCCGATGTAGAATGTTGATTACGCCAAGATCCTGGAATAAGAAAGATGGAAATATGAATGAGAATGGTGAATGAACACTTAGTTTTCCTTATCATGCATTATATGTTTTCTTCATAGATAAGTTGCATATACCTGCATGGTCATGGACAACTTATATATAAGGTAGTTCCCATAACGGTAATTCGTGGCCACGGACCCGGTTCATCCTAGGGGGAACAAGGATGGTGTTGACGTACTAACACCGGGATTTCGGGACTTGCAGTGGGGGCTTGCAACTGCCCACTGAAAGGGGCACCGAAAGTCCATGGTGCTGAAGTAGTAGCACGATAATTTGGAAACCTCCCATGGATTTGCACCCCATTTGAAGTTAGCCTTTCACCAGGAATACGAGTCCAATATGACGTGTAGTCAGTGACCTTCATATAGATAGGTCCAGTGCTAATGATGTCTTATGCAGACAGAGTAAGTTAGTACTCAATTACAGGGAAGGATGTCGGCTGTTGGTAAGAATCACCTGAACGGTGACAAATATATTGAATTATGGTATTGTTCCTAACAATGTCTTATGTAGGAAGGGTAAGTATTATAAATGTACAGGGATGCTATACGACCATGGGTAAGAATCACCAAGTGTGATAATTATAGGTTTTACATTATGTTGGCTATGAGATTTGCATGCTTTATTTTTTGTTGGCTATATACATGAAATTGACCCTAAGGCAACAAGAAAGACCACTTCTAATAAATGTTCTATAACATGATTATATAGTGTTGTCTTCTTAGGTGAGTTGGGCCAGCATCGCTCGCTAGTACATTAATGATGTACTGACCCACGTTGTGGGCAATATTACAGGTGTTCGTGCATGGGGAAATCGTTTGATCAATGCTTGGCATCGATGAATCGGATGTGTGCGCAGAAGCTCTTCTTACAATACGATGTCTTCTGCTATACGGGACATAATGTATGGAACCATGTAACTTAGATGAACCAGTGAGATTGTAAGCAAAGTCAGCATGTTCGGTTGTAAAGCCTAAATGGTAAGTGTATATTCATTTGGCTATTCAAAGTCTTGTAATCAGTTGTAAACTCTGTATACCGCTGGAAGTCTTAAAATCCATTGCCATTATCAATAAAGAGATATATTTTTTCATATCTTGTGTGACTTCAATTTGTCGGCTTGGTTTTGCTGTGCTGTCGATATTTTCTGAGAAATACCAGAAACCGTAATAGTTTTGCCTTGTACAAGTACAATCTAGACTTATACGGCATCATGCCCAGTGGCTAGTTTTCGATCCTCCGGGATCGAGACGTGACACTTTTTCAAATGATGAAGCATATATCAATGATATTGTTGATGGTTTTTCATATATATATATATATATATATATATATATATATATATATATATATATATATAAGAAGAAGAAAATTATCGTGGCACTACAAATGTTACTCGGGGCTGTAATTCTCCGTTCTGCACGGTGTATTATGTTGAATTGTTGACTCGAAGATTTGCGTTGACCCAATTAAGTATCGATGCAAATTGATACAAGAGATTCATTGACCCAGAAATGCATCGAGTCATATCGATGCATAGAGTTACCTTGGCCTGAACGAGAGAAATGCTTTGAGTTGGTTCGAAGATCCTAAGAAATCGAATCGATACAAAGGCACAAGTCCGATTCGAACGAATATTGATTTTAGTTGGTTTCTTGTGTAGGCTATATGTTTATGCTGAAATATAAGAGGTTGACTGTTTGCCTTATTTGTAATGGTGTCCGCAAAAACCAAATCACCGCCTCTCAAGGGAATGAGGCATAGACACGGTAACCCAAATCGGTCGAATAATTCAACGAAGCACGAAGTGCTCGAATGGCTAAGTCAGAAGAGTTGGCCGTAAAAAAAGTTATGAAATCCATCCGCATCGGCTCGACGAAACGACAAGGCGTATTGACTTAAAGTGGGAGGACTTTGACTCTTCTTTCCTACTCCTTTATGCCTAAGTAAAATACATCATTGTATGCTAAGTTAACCTATCAAGACCACGGGCTTGGCTCAATTAAGAGATGAACATAGTGCGTGTCGAATACTAGATTAAACAATTGAAATAAAATGTACATCAAATGTACGAGTCGCTATTGAACATTGAATATCGCAAAGGCGAACGCCTCGGTGCGCAAGCCATAAGAACATGAGATAACTGTATCGACAACTGCCTCAGTACACGAGTCGTTCGTGCCTTCGGGCAAGGCTAGCACATTGAAAGACGATTGAGGTGAGTGCCCTAGTGCACGAGCTATGAACATTGAACACTAAGGCATAGAACATGAAAATACGGTATCGAGACGTACATCGCATGCATGACTCAAATTATAGAAAACAATTGTGTCAACGCATACGTACGTGCACGAGAATCATAAAAGATGGCTTCATTGTGAAGAGAACAGTTGTGGCATGAAAGTGACGGAACTGTCGAATGTGGCACTATGCCTTGGAAATATTCAGGACCTTCGGGTCGTTCGTTTAATGAACATTGAGTTAAGGAATGGTGCCATTGAATATTGAAACGAATAATGAAATCGTACAAAGAATGCAAGAACATAAAAAGAGTGAGAACATTGAAAAGAAAGAGAATTACAAGACAATGTGAAGTCTGAGTTTCGAACTCAAGACTATGTTTGGTTGTATGAGTTTGACGCGCGTTGCATGGTCGAATGGACTTGAGATATTGCATGTGCATGGGTGGGATATGATTCCCTCGAACGAGTTATTGGCTGGGGCACCGGGACCGTTCGACCTAGGAGCAATGTTAATCATTGTTGGTGCACATCTTTTAGGCATGACTTGCAATCTACTACTGATGTGATAAGTTGCAATTGATGGTAAGTTCGACGTCCTTCGGATATTTGACTAGAAAACCCATACGGGAAGGACACCGGGTTATTCAATTTGAGAAAAGAAAAAAAAGAAAAGAGAAACAAGCTAGTCCATTCTGGCGCGGATACGCCAACGACCTTCATATAGTTATGGAACGGTGGGCCAAAAGTGCAGGAATACATAGATCCTGCACATTAAGCACTTATAACATAACAGAGAAAGATGGTAGGCATATTCACCTTGCGTCGGTACAAGGGTGAGTGCATCGATGTTGGTAAGAAGTCACGAAACAACACGAGAGTGCTATTGGTTGCCTGCTTGCTTATGCTAATCATCGATAACATGCTTGCCATAATAACTTGCTTTACTGCTTTCGAATATGCCATGAACTGATCCTAAGGCAAGGATAAAAAGATCACTAAATTGTATGTTGCATGATTCAATATATCTACTTAGTGTCGGTTTAGGTAAAGTGGATCTCTGATCAGTACGCAAGAGGATTAGTACTGATCTCCCACCAGATTGCTTGCAGGTTCAGTGAATGATCTGCTCACGGCGGAGCTTCGCTTGAACGCGCCGAGGCATAGAATGTCATAGTGTATTAAGGTGTGTGACCACATTGATGCTGGGTCTTGCAACATGATGATGCGACCGAGATATAAAAGACATGATGTATGGAACGGTGAAATCCTTTGTGGTCAAGAGAGAACCTGAGTGTTGTAGCCAATCTGGTAATTCAGTTGGGCTATTGAAAGCCTTTGTCACCTCAGTTCAATTATCAATAAAGAGAATTGTTTCGTATACTCTATTTCTTTCGCTGCTAATATCAAACAAAGATAACCATTTGAGAACTTGTCATCTTGCCTTGTACGAGTGCAAACCCAGACTCGTACGGCATCATGCCCCAGCGAGGATAAACGATTCTGATAAATCGATACGAGGACGAGCAATTTTTTGGGTCGGGGCGTGACAAATTGGTATCAGAGCTCTATATTCAATTTCCTCTGGACGTTTGCTTCGTTTCAATTCCAAAGAGTTCCCCACCACCAATCAAATCACTCTTGAGTTTACTCGATGCCGCACTGGATGTTCCATATAATAAGTCTAATACAAGTCGTATAATTTTGCCATATGTGTTTTGGAATTATATGATATTTGCTGAGAAAGATGCGAAATGTTTAACGTATTGCGTGCAATGAGCCGTGAAATAATTGTTGTTGCAAGTGCAACAAGTCGCGAGATGTGAATCGAAATATTGGTTGCATCGATATAATAAAAATTGGGATGTGATGCATAAACTGTAACGAGTTGTGAATGATGCGTTGTAATAAAAATGAAATTTGATATCGAATGTATTGAATGGATTCGAGTGTTGGCTTTGAATGTCTAAAATAAATTGTTGTACGAGGTGCAACAGAGGTCGAAAATGAATCTTTGCACAAGGTGCAATGGAAAGAACTAAAAATCATAAATCGATAGAAACGAATCAGTTTGGTTACGCACCAAACTTGTGTTGGCAAATGAAAACATTGGCCGAGTTGTGTCGGATTTTGACTAATCAAAAGTTACGGTTGTGGTCGGCATGATCACTGCGTAAATCATGAGTTAGAATAAACAGTTGGTTCATACCGAGTATGATACGAAGGAAATAACTTGATTTCTGAGTCGTATATGCCGTACCACCTATGGAATGAAGGACTCAAATTCTGAGTGGTATATGCAATACCACTCGTACGATGGAATGCATCGACGTGTTGTGAGAATTATGAAAGGTTTGCCCACAATGGACGGGGGAGAACCGAGACTCGATTGGAAATTATTTGACGGCATGTTGATGCAAGTATTCTTCGATAATCGCTTGGAATGATAGGGCGGTGACTCCTATCAATGAATGATACGTCGGACAAAAATTTATATGTCGATCGAACGACCGAGACTAACGAAACGATTATGCCTTGAATCAATAATCGGATCGATGGGATAGGAAATTTGAACTTATAAACGAGTCGCATGACTTACGATCTCGATATAAATGTTGGGCGAGGCGAATTGTAATCGAATTGTAAGACTTGTAATCTCGATAGAAATGTTGGGCGATACGAATTGTAATCGGAATGCACAACGTACGACTTCGGTGAAGAGTTGGTTGATGCGGGTAAATAGTGCCTAAGAGATAGTTGGTTACGTTGCGGCGAAACTCATTTGAGTACGACTGAAACACGTAAAACTTAGAGGGCATGATCGTATAACTCGAGGGTTCGATGTTGGATAATCGGTAACTCGGTTACGCAATCAAAGCATAGCAGGATGCGGCAAATCAAAAAACGAGTTGATGTGTATGAAAAAGTTTGTAGCGATATTGGATGTATACAATACGAACTAAAGTCGACGTTGATGCAGATTCAAAGTTGACCCTCGTGCTATCGAAATTGATATGACCTATCTAAATCGATACGGAAGGAAACGTAAGCACGATGTGAGAACACAAAATGGGACAGGCCTACGATATCGAGATTTTTGAAAATTAGCAATACGAAAATGTCGAAATGGTTGATCATAAACTTTGCGATTGATAAGACGAGACCATAAAGTCATCGACAATTGTTTTGATGTGTATAGCATCTCGGATGTCGACCATGGCTAAATAGACTCGAACTCAATACGAGTAGATGTTTCATGAATTTTGGAATCATCGACGGTAGTGTATGAATTACTCGAAGGATAGTTGTGCCTCAGTTGCATAAATAGAAATGGTTTTGTCCGGATTTGGGTAGTCGCATAGAAATCGTCAGAACGTGATTTGGCTCCAAAATAATATAGCATGGTTCGTAATAACTGTCATTCGTTAATGATCTACAATTATCGAGCGTAACTTCGGGGTAGCTGACCCTAGAAGACTTGACCATCAAATTAAAATAAATGTTGCAGGCCCATAAGAGGACCTATACAACATAGCATATGGAATTGCGTCGGTAACAAATATAATGTGGTGCATGTTGATGATAAGTTAAACAATTTTGAGAATCGTGCTATGCACGAGAGCGAGCGGTAAAAGAATGACTTGTGAGTTATATCGTTAGATTTGGATTCACCTTGCAAGTGATCTTGCGTGAATCGAACTTATATTCAATGTTGCGAGACGAACAAGTTAAAAATTTGGCTAGGAATTTCCTACTTGATAGGAATCGAACATAAGACGCGTAGTAAAGACCTTTCTGTCAAAACGATTGTAGCCTTTGAGCACTGTCAACTTGAGTTAAACTTTCAAGTTGGAAAGACCGTTGCATTTGAGCATGTCGACTCGAACTGAACCTTGTGTCGGGTAGATTGTGGCCTTTGTGCAATGTTAATTTAAAGTTGCATCGGGAGGATTTAAGAACGGTATCTAGGTAAGTCACTTAGCAGGCGTAGTCCTAAATGCATGTCAACAAAGGAAAATCGTATCGAGATAAGTTGTAAATTAAAACTTCGAAAATTGTCATGACCCGTACCCGCTTTTTGGATACGAAGCGTGTTCAAGCCCAGCCTACGCCGTAGTGTCAGCGGTAGTACGTTGTCTATAACTGACAAGTCACTGCATCTAAAATCGTATAGCAATCTACATCTCATCCACAGAATAATCAAGACACAAACCAAGATCAATGAATATCCATTAAACTGATTAATAGAGAATATAAACTGAATATTTCCAAGAATCCAGGTCACGTATGGTAGATACAAATCCATTACCAATACACGGAATAAAACAAAGACATGAAATAACTAACTGAGTCTAAACTGCAATCAAATAACGACCTCAACTACAAAGGCACCGTGGTCTGATGCTGGCTCACAACTGCTCGTCTACTCCTGGCTTAAACTTAGCTAAACCTGAAGAGATCATCAGGTCCTCAGAGGACTAGCAAGATACATAAAAACGAGCCTTTCTAACAGTTTATCATGCATGGAAAAAATCCAGGATAAAATTAGAAAAACTCATACAAATAAAGGTACACAAAACTATGAACTAAACTATGCATAAATAAACTGCTAGACGAAAGCGAGAGAATACGATGTCACGATGTCAACGGATAACCAATCGGATACTCAAACCCTTGCCCCTAGTGTGGACTCGTAGGTTTGAGCAACTACTAACCCTCGTCCCTAGTGTGGACTCGCAGGTTTGAAAAACTACTAACCCTCGCCCCTAGTGTGGACTCGCGGGTGTGGACAACTACTAACCCTCGCCCCTAATGTGGACTCGCAGGTTAGCTTCATGATTCAAGACAAGAAGGTATAGCAGTTCGGTTTATGACTTACTCGTCCTATGACATGACACAATTAAGTACAAGTGTGAACACGACCAATAAACAACACAAGCTAACTGTGAACAAGGGCTATGTATCAACGGAATAACTACTATAAAAAAATCATATTTTAGCAATAAATGAAAGAGACTGGATAATGAAAGGCAGTGCATGTAAATAAAGTTGTAAAGAAAGGCAAGGTATACTTGCCTGGTGTCCTGAGCTGCTGGTATTGATCAGAGTCCAAATCGAGGTCCAAGTAACCTATTTGTGAATTACAATGTCAATATGTAATTTGATTTAATAAATATAATCTACTAAAAATATTAGGCTTCTTGGTCTATTGACTACCCCCTCCTTGGTTTAATGTCTATAGGTTAAAGTTCGGTTCACTACCATACTTGTGTAATTTCCTTCCCTTACTAATACCCGGTCCTTGGTGTTATCTATAGGCAGTTGGCTACCTGCTATTTACTCTTCATCTTAGCTGACCATTACCACTGTACACTGCTGCATACCTACTATCTGTTTGTAGACTATATCTCACTGTCATCTATGGGTCCTTGATATGCTAGTACCCTCTCTATCCCCATGGACCTGCATCCACACCATTGTGGACATCACTTTAACACCTATTTTTCTAAAATAAGGGTAATTTTGAACTTTTGTAAAAGTTTATTATTTAATAATAGGATTTATGATTTATGGGGATTTTTAATTAATTTAATACTATTTAAAATTGGTGAATTATAATTTTGATGTGTTAGCTAGTGAACCCTAGAACTGTTGAGCCTAGAGACTAACCATAACCATAGGGACCTAACCATGTAATTAGAATCACTATTTACAACTTTTTAGGCTAAGGGTATTTTGGTCATTTTGTGACTTTTGGATTATTTATGATTTTGATTAATTGGTAAATTTTAGATTATTTTAATAATATTTAAATTGATGTATTATGATTTTGGTCATTTTTCATATTTTAATATTTTAGAACTTTTTATGTTTTAATATTGATTTTACGAGATTTGTTTAGTCGGATTTGAGTTTCGTTTCGTTCCGACTTGTGTTAGTGATCCGGGTAGCTTAGACTGTAGACAAGATCCCACGATTAGTTAGTTATGGCCTATAAATCCTAGTAATTAAGTTAGTGAGTTTAGACTAATCCCACTTGTTAGATTTGTTAAGTTAGAGGCTTAAATTTAACCCTTTTGATCCCAAACTTGAACCTAACTTAAAATTAACCAAGATGACTAGTTGAGGCCTTATTGGACTTTTCCCCAAGGCCCAAATAGGGTTTAATGGCAGCCACTATAGGTAGGTTAGCCTTCCTTCCTTTCATTTCATTCTATCTTGTCTCTTTTTTCTTCACAAAGTGTTCTTCCCCAAATTAGAGAGCTTTGCTCTTTGATTTGATCTCCAAATCCTTACATCCCTCCACCAAAACTTCCATCTAACATTCTCATACTACCAAGGGAGGGTGCTAGCAAAGATTTGGAGCAAAGTGCAAAAAGGAGTGTCCTTTTTGGAAGATCTTCGTGTCGGAGCCGTGTCCTTGGGAGTATCATTGATATTCCACTCCCAATAGGTAAAACCAACCCTCTAAATTAATTTTCTATGCATATTAGTTAGTTTTGAATCCATAGGATCCACCTCCATGCATGTACCCTATTTATATTCAAATTTGAGGCCATTTGGAGCTCTCTTGAGGATTTTAGATATGTGTCTTGTGTCCTACTTGATAGATCCCAAATTAGGACATCCCATGTGTATGTATGTATGCTAATAGTTTAAATAGATATTTAAATTCAGTTTTAGAATGGTTAAAGAGTGGATTGATCTTAGTTAGGATGGTTAGAATGAGTTTCATTTGGATACCTATGTTAGTATCCAAGTATCATGGCCTACATGTGTTTATTTTGTCCAAAATAACTCAAATTCGTCATAATATTCATCCACGTTTTTATTAACCAAAGCAACTTAAAAATGTCATAACTTTTAGCTTAGGACTCCGATTAATCTTCCATTTTTTTAAAAGAACTGTATCGAAGTTAGCTTTCCAAATATATAAGCCAAAATTATTCTGAAACTTTCTGTAAAACTATTTGAGTGTCAGTTGTCCAAAAGACAAACGCGTTTCGGTGTTTTTGCGATTCCGGGAGCTTCCGGACACGAAAATACGATCCGTTTGAAGTTTCGGAAAGCTAACACGAAGGACTATGACATACTTTAATCCTAGAATTTAGTGAAGGCCCAATTGGTACAGTATTGGTTTTAAGTAGAAGAGTGACTATATGACATATGCATTTTGTGTAACTTATGAGCCTATGTAGTATGAATATTAAATGAATGTAGAGTATATAATGCATAATAAGTTAGATGAATGAAATGATATATATATATATATGATATATATCCTTTTTTACATTGATGTATATATATGGTTGAATACAAGCATGTAGGAATACAATCAATGTAATGTATGTAAGCAATGCATAAATGCATGAATGAAAGAATGATATACAATGTATGCAAGAAAGTATATAATGAATGCTAGATACGAATGCAAGGTATACATGTAATGATAGATATGAATGCATAATGTATACATAATGTAATGCAATATATAATGATTGCATGTATGGTAATGTAGAATATATGATGCAAGCATGCATATGTCTACTGTTTTCCATTTTTCTTACATTTTTCCTTTCCTTTCCTTTCCATTTCAGTTTTCCTTTTTTTTCCATCTTCTATTTTTACATGTTGTATACAATATATATAATGTATAGATGCATATAAGTATGTAATATGCATGAATGACATGTATGTAATAAAATTAAGTATATGTATGCAACTTAATGATATGTGAATGGATATAATGCATGAACAAAAGTATGCATGTATATGGGATATATATATATATATATATATATATATATATATATATATATATATATATATATATATATATATATGTGTGTGTGTGTGTGTGTGTGTGTGTGTGTGTGTGTGTGTGAGTGTGTGTGTGTGTGTTAAGGTAATGTAACGTATGTATTCACATATATTTTGAGTTAAATATATGAGTTTGTATGCATATATTATATGTATGCATGTATGCAGGAATGAAAGTAATATGATGTAGAGTATGCATATATGAATATAATGTATGCAAGTATATAATGTATTCAAATATGTATGTATGCATCTATGTATGTATATATAGGTGCATGAATGAATACAAGCATGCATATATGATATGTATGTAGGCATGTATGCAATGTATGTATGTATACATGATATGTATGTATGCATCTATGTATACATGTATAGGTGCATGAATGAATGCAAGTATGCATATATGATATGTATGTAGGCATGTATACAATGTATGTATGTATACATGATATGTATGTATGTATGTATGTATGCAATGTAAGTATGTATGTATACATTTCTATAAACTGAGTTAACCCATAACCTTTTACACACATGCATTCATTCACCATTTGACACCATGTATTCATTGTCACATACACCTACCTATCACTAAATCTGAGAACATTAAACACATATCCTTTCACACACATGCCAAACACACACACACTCACTTACTCTTTTACCTCTCATTCTATATATATATATATATTTTTTTTTTGTCCGCGCATCCCCATCCACCCCGTGGCCACTGCCACCCAGCCGAGTGGATGCGGGAGGGGGGGGCTCGATCCCGGGACTCCCCGCCGAGAGCCCCCCCTCGTGCCACTCGCGCTACGAGCGCCGGATATATTATATATATATATATATATATATATATATATATATATATGTGTGTGTGTGTGTGTGTGTGTGTGTGTGTGTGTGTGTGTGTGTGTGTGTGTGCATATATATATAGCTTTCCTATATATATCTGTGTATATGAATATGTGAATGTGAATAATATATATACATTATATGACTAAGTTTGTGTGCCTTGTTAGCTTATGGTTTAGTTTTGTGCTTGGTTTAGCAAGTGACTTAGGCTATGAGTTAGTAGCTATCTTGGATACTTGATTTGCATAGACTTAGTTTGTTTAGACCTAGAATTGACTAACCTAGACTAGTTGACCCAACCCTAGCTAGTTTGACCACAGTTGACTAGAGTTGACCTAGTTTAACTTTATAGTTGACCAGAGTTGACCAAGAGTTGACTTTGACCTAGATTGACTTAGACTCATATAGATTGCATTATAATTTCAATTACCATATAAATTGAACTATTTATAACCTGTGTTGCTTTAACTAGGACAATGTGACTCCAGTTGGCCATCTTTTTATATCAGTTGTTCAGGTTATCAGGCGAGTACATTCTTTGACCGTTTCATACTTGATAGGATTTATATTTATGTTCTAGATTACTTTACTTGATGCTGTCATGTTGTTAACACGAATCGGTACTATATGGATCCCTTCATGAGATGGTATCCCCCTCGGGAGCATCGGATACATCATGTCATGTGCATTTTACTTTCATCATGTATTTCTGTGCTTTCACCATTCATGTGCACTCTTGTGATTCATGTACTCTCATGTTCACGGAGCCCCCATGTTTACATTCATGTGCACCCATTTATGGGCCTTCATGTGATATCATGTGCAATAACATAACCTGTCTGGATCCTTGTGTATTGATTGGGGTACAGGGGAGTATAAATGGTCATGTGAACAATTTCAAAGTAGTGTAATCATGTGCAAACTTTCATGTTTATTATTAAGTCGTTCACATGTCTATCTTGTACTCTACATCACTAGTCACTATTAGCTCTTTACTTATAGTAGATATTTCTTTACAGTCATCTCTTTTACTTCATATATTTTTTAGCGTATCATGTATCTTACTCTATAGTATATTTACATATCATGTCATATTATGAACTGTGTGAGATGTATTGTGCTCGCTCCCGTCCTGACTGGACCTGTTGAAAATATTACAGTTAACCTGGAGATTCAAAGCTAGCCTAGAGGACCAGTAGGGCTTGGAGTAGATTACTAGTTTATGGTTTAGTTTCTCTTTTAGAACTTGTTTTGTAATAAGTGGTGTCTTGAGATTGTTGGGATGTTGTTATTTTGGGAGTTTATTTAAGTTGTTGTTTTGAGTTTTATATAGTTGTTAGACTCTTGTGTTATTTTATCGTGCTTAGATTGTGATTGAGTATTATCGTATCTTATACTTGTTCTCCATTCGGGTTGAGGTTGTGACAGGTACATTATTTAATTACGTGAGTTGCTGATTAGATAGTGACCTAGAACAGCGTTCTACCGCCGACATTGCAGCGTAGGCTGGATGTACCCACTTCTCGTTTCCCTACACTGGATGTGGGTCTTGACACATTTTTAGTGGTGGCCTATGCAGGTCGAGATTCATATTAGTGCGAAGTCGTGGTAGTACGACGATTAGTTGTACTACTGCACGCCTGCAGTAAGAGATAAGGAATAGACTTTATTTGAGAGAGTACTCAATCACATTTAGGACTACTTGAGAAGATTCCTGGGATGACCCTTGAGAATCTCATTATAAACTATCTCAAAATTTGATTCCGACAATTTTTGTCTACTTCTTTGTTCATCGTTGAATTTGATTCTTGATATTCATTATTAACTTGATTTTCTACCAAGATAGCATTATGGGCTAGGTTACCTCAGTCATGGAATCTAGAGTCTTCTACAGCCATA
Organism: Iris pallida; assembly: GCA_029216955.1. Taxonomy (NCBI): domain Eukaryota; kingdom Viridiplantae; phylum Streptophyta; class Magnoliopsida; order Asparagales; family Iridaceae; genus Iris; species Iris pallida. The sequence goes on along the minus strand of JANAVB010013600.1, from coordinate 7,139,421 downwards.
TTAGCTGGTTTGGCGATGAGATAGAGTCTAATTTTGGATGTATTTCTCGGGTGTGGGAATTTAAAGTTTTTGCAGCCAAACTAACGACAATGCAAAAATTTTAAATACCATAATTCTATAGATATGGACCTTAGTTGCGAACTCTATGGATTATCGTTGTTTTACTTACTAGCGTAATGGGGATTCTGGTAACATGGTTCTGAATAGATGGGTATGATTATCAGATTGCAGAATAGATACCATATAGATGGTGTCCTAGTATGGAATAGGATATCAGCATGGATGTTGCTTAAGTCATAGATTAGATAGAGGGAGCTAGGCCACCTGTAGCGTAGAACCATGTCCCGCACCATCAGAGGGATATACCCTAGAGGGGCAGGGCTTTTGCACTGACAGTCGTAGAGACCGACGCTGCGGGTGATGAGTTAGCAGGTCTGTCCTTCATGTCCTTCTTTTCCATCTTGTTATGTGATTCCATTAGTACCTGTCAGGATATTTTGTGCTGTGATAGATAGTATAGTGACCTGTTCGAGACTATGATATCACGACCAGTAGGAACCATGTTTTGCATGCTTTAGATAGAATTTTCTCGACCTTGATTGCTGGGGGTTTGACCTAGAAGGAGTACGATGATTTGGACAGACCATATGATTATCAGATTGTATCTTAGGAGAATTTTTGAACATATCATCTCTACCTTTCGTTTCAGTCTTTTTAAGAAAAAATTATTTTGTTTCATCATCAATTAACTTAGGAGTAGGGATAACTTCAGATAACTAGTCTAATTCTTTGTAGAACTTCATTACTTATAACTCTCTCATAGTATAATGGTTTGATAGCATGTATTAGGACTTATTCTTAAGTATGGTAGTCTAGTTGACATTAGACTAGTAACCTTTTATAGTTAAATCTCTGTTTATTTTGACTATCAGTTTCATATATGATGTTATTCTGCTCAGGAGGTAGTGACCCCTCCGGCTCAACAGAAGGATAGTAGGATATATTGATGGTTAGAACAATAATATTTCGTAGGTGTACTTTAGAAACAATAAGGATATTCGAGGTTGGTTTGTTTTGTGGACTTGAATAATTTTAGATTATTGATTCTCGAGATATTTCACTTAAGATTGTGATGCTAAATTTAGGAATTTAGAAATGGAGAAGAGAATGTAACTATGAAGCGATGATGATACCAAAATTGAATAAGATGTTGGTCAGAGGACAGAGTGAACACAAGGATTTTGGGTTATGGGGAAATTTAAAGATTTTGTGGAGGTTTTAAAATTTAAGAAGAATAATATTTGAAGGTGTACGTGAAGGAAATACGAAGGTCGATTTTATAATAAAGAATAAGTTCCTGCATGACATAGTAGTATTAGCTTCGAATAAATTTTAGGACAGTGATTTGAACAAGTTCGAGGATTTCATAGACTTTGATCTAGAGATTATGGATCCAACTTAGGACAAGGTGTAGAAATTTAAATTTTTGGGATGATTAAGTGGATAAGGGAGAGTAAGATCAGAAAGAAGGAATAAGAGTTTTATCAAGAGCATGATTTATGAGAAATACATTAGGAATTTAGGCCATGTTTCTAGGAGGGAGTTTTAGTCACCAGACCTAATTTGAGGTGAGTTTTCGACCTAGACTTTAGCATATCTTTTGTGATATTTTGTTACACCCTTTGCTTGTATGTTTTGATACCTTGTGATTGCCTTGTGTTGTAGTATGGCTAGTATAGCTAGATGAGACCTCAGGCTGATATTGTCTGCCACGACCCTGTATGTTATTCTTTCAAATTGCATGATTTAGATGAGCTTCTAAGACCATGATTGTTGGGGACGAGACTCTAGAAGAAGTACGACCATCTTAATTTCGAGAATGAAATTTTTTTAAGGAGGGTAGACTTGTAACACCTACTTTCTAAAATGAGGGTAATTTTGAACTTTTGTAAAAGTTTATTATTTAATAATAGGATTTATGATTTATGGAGATTTTTAATTAATTTAATACTATTTAAAATTGGTGAATTATAATTTTGATGTGTTAGCTAGTGAACCCCAGAACTGTTGAGCCTAGAGACTAACCATGACCATAGGGACCTAACCATGTGATTATAATGACTATTTATAACTTTTTAGGCTAAAGGTATTCTGGTCATTTTGTGACTTTTGAATTACTTAGGATTTTAATTAATTGGTGAATTTTAGATTATTTTAATAATATTTAAATTGATGTATTGTAATTTTGGTCATTTTTTATATTTTCATATTTTAGAAATTTTTATATTTTAATATTGATTTTACGGGATTTGTTTAGTCGGATTTGAGTTTCGTTTCGACTTGTGTTAGTGAACCGGGTAGCTTAGACTGTAGACGGGATCCCAAGATTAGTTAGTAATGGCCCATAAACCCCACTAATTAAGTTAGTGAGTTTAGACTAATCCCACTTGTTAGATTGATTAAGTTGGAGGCTTAAATTTAACCCTTTTGATCCCAAACTTGAACCTAACTTAAAATTAACCAAGATGACTAGTTGAGGCCTTATTGGACTTTTCCCCAAGGCCCAAATAGGGTTTAGTGGCAGCCACTATAGGTAGGTTAGCCTCCCTTCCTTTTATTTTATTCCATCTTGCCTCTTTTCCTTCATAAAGTGTTCTTCCCCAAATTAGAGAACTTCCCTCTTTGATTTGATCTCCAAATCCTTACATCCCTCCACCAAAACTTTCATCCAACCTTCTCATACTACCAAGGGAGGGTGCTAGCAAAGATTTGGAGCAAAGTGCAAGGAGAAGGGTCCTTTTTGGAAGATCTTCGTGTCAGTGCAGTGTCCTTGGGAGTATCATTGGAATTCCACTTCCAATAGGTAAAACCAACCCTCTAAATTGATTTTTATGCATATTAGTTAGTTTTGAATCCATAGGATCCACCCCCATGCATGTACCCCATTTAGATTCAAATTTGAGGCCATTTGGAGCTCTCTTGAGGATTTTAGATATGTGTCTTGTGTCCTACTTGATAGATCCCAAATTAGGACACCCCATGTGTATGCATGTATGCTATTAGTTTAAATAGATATTTAAATTTAGTTTTAGAATGGTTAGAGAGTGGATTGATCTTAGTTAGGATGGTTAGAATGAGTTTCATTTGGATACATATGTTGGTATCCATGTATCTTGGCCTACATGTGTTTCTTTTGTCCAAAACAAGTCAAATTCGTCATAATATTCATCCACGTTTTTATTAACCAAAGCAACTTAGAAATGTCATAACTTTTAGCTTAGAACTCTGTTTAATCTCCCTTTTTTTAAAAGAACCGTATCGAAGTTAGATTTCCAAATATATATCTTAATAAGCCAAAATCATTCTGGAACTTTCTGTAAAACTATTTGAGTGTCAGCTGTCCAAAAGACAAACGCGTTTCGGTATTTTCGCGATTCTGGGAGCTTCCGGACACGAAAATGCGATCCGTTTGAAGTTTCGGAAAGCTAACACGAAAAGCTACGACATACTTTAATCCTAGAATTTAGTGAAGTCCCAATTGGTATAGTATTGGTTTTAAGTAGAAGAGTGACTATACGACATAGGCATTTTGTGTAACCTATGAGCATATGTAGTATGGATATTAAATGAATGTTGAGTATATAACGCATGATAAGTTAGATGAATGAAATAATATATATATATGATATGTGTCCTCTTATATTAATGTATATATATGGTTGAATACAAGCATGTAGGAATATAATCAATGTAATGTATGTAAGCAATACATAAATGCATGAATGAAAGAATGATATACAATGTATGCATGAAAGTATATAATGAATGCTAGATACGAATGTAAGGTATACATGTAATGATAGATATGAATGCATAATGTATACATAATGTAATACAATATATAATGATAGCACGTATGGTAATGTAGAATATATGATGCAAGCATGTACATGTCCATTGTTTTTCTTTTCCTTATATTTTTCCTTCCCTTCCATTTCCATTTCAGTTTTCCCCTTTTTTTCCTCTTCTATTTTTCCATATTGTATACAATATATATATAATGTATAGATGCATGTAAGTATGTAATATGCATAAATGACATGTATGTAATAAAAATAAGTATATGTATGCAACTTAATGATATGTGAATGGATATAATGCATGAACTGAAGTATGCATATATATGGGATATGAATGAATGATATATATATGTCTTAAGGTAATATAACGTATGTATTCACATATATTTTGAGTTAAATATATGAGTTTGTATGCATATATTATATGTATGCATGTATGCAGGAATGAATGTAATATGATGTAGAGTATGCATATATGAATATAATGTATGTAAGTATATAATGTATTCAAATATGTATGTTTGCATCTATGTATGTATGTATAGGTGCATGAATGAATGCAAGTATGCATATATGATATGTATGTAGGCATGTAGGCATGTAGGCATGTATGCAATGTATGTATGTATATGATATGTATGTATGCATCTATGTATGTATGTATAGGTGCATGAATGAATGCAAGTATGCATATATGATATGTATGTGGGCATGTATGTAATATATGTATGTATACATGATATATATGTATGCATGTATGCAATGTAAGTATGTATGTATGCATTTCTATAAACTGAGTTAACCTATAACCTTTTACACACATGCATTCATACACCCTTTGACACCATGTATGCCATGTCAGATACACCTACCTATCACTAAATCTGAGAACATTAAACACATATCCTTTCACATACATGCCAAACACACACACACACACACACACACACACACACACACACACACACACACACACACACACACACACACACACACATACACACACACACACACTTACTCTTTTACCTCTCCTTCTATATATATATATATATATATATATATATATATATATATATATATATATATATATATATATATATGTATGTGCCTATATATATAGCTTTCCTATATATATCTATGTATATGAATATGTGAATATAAATAATATATATACATTATACGACTAAGTTTGTGTGTCTTGTTAGCTTATGGTTTAGTTTTATGCTTGGTTTAGCAAGTGACTTAGGCTATGAGTAAGTAGCTATCTTGGATACTTAATTTGCATAGACTTAGTTTGTTTAGACCTAGAATTGACTAACCTAGACTAGTTGACCATTGTTGACCCAACCCTAGATACTTTGACCACGGTTGACTAGCGTTGACCTAGTTTAACTTTATAGTTGACCAGAGTTGACTTTGACCTAGATTGACTTAGACTCATGTAGATTGTATTATAATTTTAATTACCATATAAATTGAACTCTTTATAACCTGTGTTGCTCTAACTAGGACTCTATCACTACAACAAAAAAAACCCTTTTAATGACGGCTAAAAAACGTCATTAATGACAAACTATGACGCTTTTTTTAAAGCAACCGTTATGAAAACGGATGTTATAAATGTTTTTTAAAAATGTTATAAAAAAACCATCATGAATAGTTTCTATAAAGGCGTTATGAATATTTAATATATACTGCACAATTCAGGACTTTTGTAAAACGTTATGAATAGATAATATGTATAGGCTCAATGCAGCACATTTATAACACTTTATACTATTCAAATTAGCATATTTATAACGCTCTATACTGCACATTATATATTACATTCCAAAAACTTAACATTATATATCATCATTTTTATTATATTTTTCAAAATAGAGTACATATCAACATCTTCTTTACATTCTCAAAATAGAATATCCAAATACATATATATATATATATATATATATATATATATATTTACAACTACAAAAATCATCAAAACTTGGCCACATAACCAATAATCATGAAAGATCAACGACAGCCGGAACACCAGTGAAATCCTGAGAAAAAGAGAATACAACAAAATCAGTCTATATAATTGTCAGGCCTAAAAATCAAATCTAATCATGAAATATCAAGAGAAAGGAGTAAAACAAACTAGGTCATGATAGGGATCAGGTATTTGTCCCATATCTGGAGCAATCTTGACAGAATAATCCCTTAGAAAAGAGTTTTCATGAAATGGGAACAATCATAACATTATATAGAAATCATAAAAAACTATTGCAGAGATTTTGCAAGAAAAAAACCAATTCCAACGACGCCAATGCCTTTAAAAGTGAAGAAATAGAACAGTATCCTGAAGGAATGAGGACGTTTCGATTTCCTTCACCGTCTATCAAAACAAACACAATATAAAGGTATAGTTGGGGAAAGAAGCTAGCAACAGAACAGTTATCCTGCGTCCCAGCAACAACCACAATATAAAGGTACATTTTACAGATGATTATGTTTCATGTGTTCAATGGTTCAAGAACATCATTAATGGGACCAAATTAATTTAATTAGAGCAAATTGGCCTCTATATATGTACCACCAAATAATGAATATCTGGTATAAAGAAATAAACATTCATGCATATAAATATACCAATAATTCTGATGTTCTAGATGAGAATTGAGATCGTAGAATTTATTACAGAGTACTAAATAAGAACACCATCACAAAACACCATAGAGGATTTGCATCCTTATCGTGTTTGTAACTTATCCGTTTCCACATTGGTGCAATGTACGTGACTACCTTGTACCTATTTTGAAAATATCCCTATCCCACATGTAAAAAAGCACAAGACAGTTCAACAAAATAAGCTGATATGGGCATCAAATCTATACTTACCCTGGAAGAATCCAGCTGATTTTTTAGCAAGTTAGCATGGTCCCTCAACTCAGTGGGCGTTTCCATCATAGCACTTTTCTCCTTCTGCAGCCTTGGGATGGTTTCTCTATTTTTAACAGCATCAGCCTGAAGATTGCTATTGTATTGCTGCAAACTCGTGTTGTACTCTTGCAACCTCCAATTTGTTTCTTGCAACACTTTAATCTAGCATTGCCATATAAATGAATCAAAGAATCTTTAATCAGCATTTAGGTTATTTAAGAAGTGATTCATCACATGATGATTGCTTTGTTATAACTCTTGAGTGATCCTTAATTTCAAGAGCTTCTGACAAAGAAGCACGTAAGTTTTCAGATGTAGCCCTAGTCTCTTCTTCTTCCTCGAAAGACTTATACTTGCAACCTGTCTTCTTCTTCTTTTTTTGTGTCCAGATACCACTTAGAACCATAAAAAGACAACAGAGGGAAGTACTCGCAATTGAAATATAAACAAACCAATTTCTCGTCTCTTCCCTTGCTCAAACTCTCATGCAAAGATAAACACTCTGTGAAGATCCTCGATAATTGTATTCAATTCCTTAAGCTGAGCATTCCAATGTGTCTCTGCACAAACAAATAGAAAGTTTACATTAGCATTACAATGACCAGGTGTCGATAAAAAAGATTGAAATTAAAAAAAAATGATAATCAATAACTACTCACTATTACTAGTTCATGCTTCCTCAGTTGAGAAATCGAGTCAGCGAAAACTTGAATTTCTAGTTGTAAAGTGAGCACAAACTGGCATTTGATGTTTTTCTTACAGTTCTGTCCACAAGAAGTTTATTAAAGCAAAATGACTTTCAATGCCATTTAGTTGCTCATACTTAATTTGACAGAAGCAAAAAAATAGGTTTGCTTACAACCAGTCCCTTAAGGTAACAATATGCTCAGTGTACAACTGCATTTTGAGCCTACCTCTGAATTCTGTAAATTAGCCAAGGAAAAACAATACAAGTGATAAGTATAGGCTATAGAAGGAGGAAAAAATAGTTGTACATATCAAGTCTCTTTAAGCTACGTACAATTATTAAAACATAAGTAGCTATATATCTATCAATATATGTATTTTTATGTTCATTCACCTTCAAGTAATTGGAATTTTAAGATGCAAATTAAATACTAAGATGCACTGATACCTCCTCTTTAGTTTCCTTTAAACACCTCTTAGTTAACCAATATAATTATTCCACATAACACTCAAATTATGTTCCAAAGGGTTTGGAAGAAATTTTGAAAAAAAAAAAAGAAAAGAAAAAAGCCTAGCTGAAACTAACCTTGTTCATCTCGTTCCTCATCATTCCTGATCCATTGCTGGTGACAGTTGCGGCAACTCAGTCCGGCTGGGCGCTGCAGGCATAGGCGATAGCCTCCACTGAAGAGGCGAAGGCGGCGGGAGGTGACTGGAACTCACCGTGCTCTGATCCTTCTACCGGTAGTCTTCGTTTTGTTTAGAGCAGTCGAGGTTGACTCCGAAGAGACAGACCCGCTTCGGCTCTGCCACACACACGGGCATCGAAGCTAGTATCCTCTCGCACATCGATGGACCGGCTAGTCGCCGCCTCGACCGTCGGAGCAGTCGAGATCTGCGATCGTCGGATCGAAGAGATTAAACATAGGGAAGAGGAAAAATTAACGGGAGGAGGGGTGGGGTGGGAAATTAGGGTTAGGTTTTGGGACGGACCGAAGGAGTCGCCGAGGCCGAAGTCGTGGCAGATGATCCAGCCCTTGCTAGTGCCGAGGACGATGATGTCGTTGCAGGAGGCCATGGAGGTGATGGTGCCGTGCCCCTGGCGGCGTTGCGCTCGAGGGGGTCGACGGAGAAGAGGGCACCGAAGGCCCCGCCAAAGTCCATGGCGGACGAGATCAGACGGATGGATCGATGGAGAAACCCTAAACCTAACCCCAAGCATAGACGCTGGACCGAACCCTAATTCTGAGCATGGGAGCAAAGAAAGAGGAAGAGGAGGAGGAGAGAGGAAATGGAAGGAGAAGAAGGTATTTCGAACGCTTAATATTAATAAGTTTGCAAAATATTACAAGTTTTCCACCGCTCTAAAATATTTATAACGCTTTGTTTTATAAACGTTATAAAAAGCCCAAAATTAGCCCAAACCGTCATAGAAAAAATGTATTTCGAACTTTGATAACGCTTAGGTATCAGGCGTCCTTAATACGTCTTATCGAGCGTTATTAATAGGCCTTTTTGTTGTAGCGTGTGACTCCAGTTGGCCATCTTTTCATATCATTTGTTCAGGTTATCAGGCAAGTACATTCTATGACCGTTTCATACTTGATAAGATTTATATTTACGCTCTAGATTACTTTACTTGATGTTGTCACGTTGTTAACAGGGATTGGTACTATATGGATCCCTTCATGAGATGTTATCTCCCTCGGGAGCATCGGATACATCATGTCATGTACGTTTCACTTTCATCATGTATTTCTGTGCTTTCATCATTCATGTGCACTCTTGTAATTCATGTACTCTCATGTTCATGGACCCCCATGTTTACATTCATGTGCACCCATTTATGGGCCTTCATGTGATATCATGTGCAATAACATAACCTGTCTAGATTCTTGTGTATTGATTGGAGTACGGAGGAGTATAAATGGTCATATGAACAATTCCATAGTAGTGTAGTCATGTGTAAACTTTTATGTTTGTTATCAAGTCGTTCATATGTCTATCTTGTACTCTACATCACTAGTCACTGTTAGCTCTTTACTTATAGTAGATATTTCTTTACAGTCATCTCTTTTACTTTATATATTTCACAACGTTTCATGTATCTTACTCTATAGCATATTTACATATCCTGTCATATTATGAATTGTGTGAGATGTATTGTGCTCGCTTCCGTCCTGAATGGACCTGTTAAAAATATTACAGGTAGCCTAGAGATTCACAGCTAGCCTAGAGGACCAGTAGAGCTTGGAGTAGATTACTAGTTTATGGTTTACTTTCTCTTTTAGAACTTGTTTTATAATAAGTGGTGTCTTGAGATTGTTGAGATGTTGTTATTTTAGGAGTTTATTTAAGTTGTTGTTTTGAGTTTTATATAGTTGTTAGACTCATGTGTTATCTTATCGTGCTTAGATTGTGATTGAGTATTATCGTATCTTATACTTGTCCTCCATTCGGGTTGAGGTTGTGACAGGTACATTATAAAATTGTGTGAGTTGTTGATTAGATAGTGACCTAGAACAGCATCATACCGTCGATACTGCGGCGTAGGCTGGACGTACCCACTTCTCATTCCCCTATACTGGGTGCGGGTCGTGACAATCACCCCCTGTTACTCTAGGGTATTTTTTTAGTCCACTGGACCATACCTGGAACATAGCCTCCAAACTTGCTCAAAGTAGGTTTCTAGCACAATTGCTATATAATATGGCATAACCTTCTTACTGTACACTTGCATATACATCTACTTAAGTGGTACACCTATCTACCTGGGATTTCCTTCTCCTGCCATTACTAACATGTACAGAGTATGCTACTACTACTTATTGTTTCAGAGGGTCTAACTGAACTTGGTATCAGAAACTTGGTTCCCTAATAGGAACCGGGTAGAGGAGAGTGGAGAAAATGCATACAAAAGTATGACATCAGAGGATGAGTGAGTAAGCTCTGGAGTCATATCCCTATGACATATACATGGATTTACCTGTTAGGCAACTTGGGTAGGAACTTTGATGTCAATATACTTGGCCACAAGGGTTTAGTATTACTCTAGTAAAACAGGACAGAATGTGATAGATGGAACAATTGCACAATAGGTAAAGGAATACTCTAGTATTTTCAGTTGTATATTGAATTAGATGTCATGCATGCACCAATGGGTCATGGGGTTCATTGCTAGTAAAGTGATCTATGTGGTTCACTCCTCTTTAGTTCAGATACAAATTAATTCTCTATACTTCCTTTCATTAATACTAGAACAGGGCTAGCCCTTCCTGGTATACTAAATGCTATGCACTCGAAACCCATATTGACTTTAGTGATCTGATGTTAAGTAAGGCACATCACATGGGAACTGATTTTAATCTGAAAACTTGGTATCCCCTGTTTAGACTGATATAGATATTACTTGTAGGTGATTACCCATGCTACATTTATTTTTTGAGTAAAGGCATTCCTATTTGTCTAATGGATATACCCATCCTGTAACAAATAGGTACCTGGGCAAGCCATCTTTTGTACAAGGCCATGTGTCTAGGATAACTAGATGCAGTCTCTACCTCCCATATTTCCATTGGCTGCAGTACCCCCTGGTATATAGTTGCAAAAGAGCCTCATAAATACCTTGTCCATTGACTCATCCTATCATTTTGTTCTACCTGTAGGATACTGAGTTATCCATTACAACTGTGTTAATCTGGAACACTTATACCTATACAGGGACTTGCATAACAGTTAGCTAATGGATAACAAAGTGAAGGTTCATGTTAATATCAATGGGTACAAAGTGACCTCGCCAGCTAGTATCCTTTGGGTGCAAAAAGACTCATACAAAAGAACCTAATGGATACAAGGAAGATTCCTTTATCAGTATCCTGCTATTATTAATTTGAATACAAAAATGATTCATCTACCAATATCTATTGGATACTAGGAAAAGTCCCCATGTCTGTGTCTAACTAGGAATTTCATCATGCATCTACTATTCTACCCCCTTTTATTGTTTTGGTGAGAGAAAATCAGCAATAGATAATTCAAGGGGGTGTACTTACCTCTGGTTGCAACCACACAACTGTTCCTTGGCCCCTGCTCGAAAGTTCTCTGCGACAGAGGAAGGAGGTAAGGATTTCTAGGGTTCGTAAAAGGGAAAAAGGGTGGCTGCTCCTCCCCAAATATATAGGAGAGGGTTAGATCTAGATCAAGGGAGGATTTGATAGAGTGAAGATTGGTTTAAAATTGATTTGATTTGATCTTGATCACTTAAAGGATTTGGAGGGAATCCTCTTATCGAATATGGTTTAAAAAAACTAAAGACATCTCAAAAGGGATCGGCCAGATTTGATTAAAAAGAAACACTTGTGTTTAGGTCTCTGATGCATTTGTTTTTGCAAAACTCATCTTCTAATGCTAAGTTGATTACACATATATCTATTCCTTATAAATAAACTTCTAGAAATTAATTTAAAGAAATATCTACAATTCCAAATCACTATCTCATGTCAAGTAATAAGAAGAAAAATAATACTTTCAAAAAAATCAGAACGGGGGTTTACATCCTACCCACCTTATAAATAATTTCGTCCTCAAAATTCAATAAGGCTATGTTCTACTAGAAGTTACCATCAGCTTCTCCCTATGGCGTTGTCGCATCTTCCGTGATCATGGCAAAAGCTTGCCCTCCTTATGCGGTTGGTTGTGGTGGGGCACCCGCGTTTCTCTTCGGACAATTTTGAGATAAATGTTGGTTGGATCCACAAGTCCAACACAACCCTAATCTGCCACGACAATTTTCTTGTGTGCGGCCTTTCTTCGAGCAATACTGGCAGGTGGGAACATCTTGGACTTGTTGTGGGGCTGCTCATAGCTGCTGTTGTGCTATGGTCTTCCCTGGAACGTTTGGATGTTTTATCGAGGTTAATTGGTTGTTGTTCCTCCGAATGCGTCTCGATTTCTCTTCGGCTTGTGACTCAGCTCCTCTTCTACTGCTTGTGTAACCATCAAGATCTCCTCGTAGGTGGTGGCTCGACTGGTGGCGATGGCTAGGCGTATCTCGTGAGATAATCACTTTCTGAATCGTTGGGCTTTGTCTTCAGGAGTGCTGACCATGCTCTCTGCGAAGCGGCTGAGGCGAGAAAACTCTGAAGTGTACTCGTCTACGATGAGGTTGCCTTGCTCTAGGTGCTCGAACTGACTCACCAGCACCTCTCACGCTATCTAGGGATAGAATTTCTTCTTGAACAGTTGCTTGAATTTCTCCCAAGTTACGTCTAAAGCAGAAAATCGGGGTCGCCTTGGTACCACGTCCGTGCGATGTCAAAAAGCTGTTCACTAGCTGACTCGACCTTCAGGTCTTCTGAGAATCGGGCCATCTTCAGGTATCGCTCCACGTTCTCCAACCACTTATCAACGTAGAGAATCCCTTCTGTCCCATGGAATTCCCTGGGCCTGAGGTCCATGAAGTTCTTGGAAGTTCCAGGGCGCTGTCAGGGAGCATCTCTAATCTGAAGAGCCTCTCTCAAAGTGTCACGGAACATGTTGGCTTGTTGCTGGAAGATCCCCAGGAGTGTAACACTGTCCAGTACCTATGGCGAAGGCAAAACAGGTGCTGGATACATCGTAGGGGCTGGATGCATCATAGAAGCTAGATACATCGCCGGTGTTGGGTGCATAGCAAAAGCTGGATACATTACTGGTGCTGGGTGCATGGCTGGTACTAGATGTGGAACTTGTACTGGTAGTTGGATAGGTGATAGGGACAGGACGGGTGCTGATGGTGGAGTCTGCGAAGGAAACTGCAGGGGTGGTGGAATGTCGTCTCTATGGAATCTCGAGAACTGCGGCTGTGGCAGATTGCCCATATGAGTAAGCTAGCCTCCCTGCATTGGCGGGGTCATGTTTGTGAAAAAGCCTCCTGCAGTCGGTGGGGTGTTCAGGGGAGCGTTATTCCAGTCTTGAGAATCCATTTACTGCAATAAAAGAAACATTCGAAGGTATGAAGATTTCAAGCAGGATGCAAGTCAAGGATTCAATGAAAATCAAGGATAAAGATCAATAATGAGTCAAGACACGTGGATGAGATCATATGAGTCTAATCCTATTTGCAGGATCACGTCGGTATAGTGACGTAACCGAAGTGATTAACGTAGACCTACATGGGCCACCAAAGAAATAGTCGGACAAAGACTTCGAACGCAAAGGCGTTGCGAAGACTCGTTGCGATCGGATGTGCAACAGCTTAACGTGATGTATAGAATTGATGGTCCATATGAAACTTACAAGACGAGAAATGCAATTTTGAATCACATAGCATGCAGTGACTTTGTTGAATGAATCACGTATGTATCGAATATACAGATACGATAATATTTCGAGAACAGTCGCTAAAGGTAAGTCTGATTGAGAGTACAAGATGGCAACCATAGGATTGAAATTTACTTGTCAGCTTTGTTCCAATTTTCTACCACTAGGCTTGGATTAAATACATATATTTTGGGATGCCTTAAATATGTGTACGATCCAAATCAAGTTGTATACTAAATTAAAATTGAGCTACAGGAAAGACTATTATAGTTAATGAAAGCTTGTACGAGTGTTTGAGACGGAACAAAGATAGTTGGGCGAGATCATAAAACGATCTAGAGGAACTTGGATTGGGTGTTGGTTTCAGTTCGAGGACGAACCTTGTTTTGAGTGATATATTATGTAATTTCCCGCTCCGCATGATACATTATGCTGGGTCGTTGACTCGAAGAGTTGCGTTGACCCGATTAAGTATCGATGCGAATCGATACACGAGATTCGATGACCCAAGAAATGCATCGAGTCGGATCGATGCATATAGTTACGTTGACCCGAACGAGAGAAATGCTTTGAGTCAGTTCGAAGATTCTAAAAAATCGAATCGATGCAAAAGCACAAGTCTGATTCGAACGAATATTGATTTTATTTGGTTTCGTGCAGGCTATACGTTTACACTAAAATATAAGAGGTTAACTTTTTGCCTTATTTGCAATGGTGTCCGCAAAAACCAAATTACTGTCTCGCAATGGACTGAGGCATAGGCACGGTAAGCCAAATTGGTCGAATAATTCAACGAAGTATGAAGTGCTCGAATGGCTGTCAAAAGAGTTGGTCGTACAACAAAGTTATGAAATTGAGCTGCATCGACTCGGCAAAATGACAAGGCATATCGGCTTAAGGTGGGAGGACTTTGACTCTTCTTTCCTACTCCTTGATGCCTAAGTAAAATACATTATTGTATGCTAAGTTAACCTATCGAGACCATGGACGTGGCTAGATTGAGAAATGAACATAGTGCGTATCGAACACTAGATAGAACAATTAAAATAAAACGTACATCAAATGTATGAGTCGCTATTGAACATTGAATATCGTAAAGGCGAGCGCCTCGATGCGCAAGCCATAAGAACATCGTATAACTATATCGATAAGTGCCTCAGCACACGAGTCATTCGTGCCTTCGTGCACGAGTTAGAAGGCTAGCACATTGAAAGACGATTGGGGCGAGTACCCTAGTGCATGAGCCATGAACATTGAATAATAAGGCATAAAACATAGAAATATGGTATCGAGGCGTACATCACATGCACGACTCGAATTATAGAGAACAATTGTGTCAAAGCGTGCGTACGTGTGCGAGAATCATAAAAGATGGCTTCGTTACGAAGAGAACAGTTATGGCATGAATGTGACAGAACTGTCGAATATGGCACGATACCTTAGAAATGATCAGTACCTTCGGGTCGTTCGTTTGACAAATATTGAGTTGAAGCATGGTGTCATTGAACATTGAAACGAAGAATGAAATCGTACAAAGAATACAAGAACATAGAAAGAGTGAGAACATTGAAAGAAAAAGAATTATAAAATGACGTGAAGTCTGAGTTTCGGACTCAAGACTATATTTGGTTGTATGAGTTTGACGCGTGTTGCATGGTCGAATGGACTAGAGATATTGCCTATGCACGGGTGGGATATGATTCCCTTGAACGATTTATTGGCTTAGGCACCGGGACCGTTTGGCCTAGGAGGGATGTTAATCATTGTTGGTGCACATCTTTTGGGCATGACTTGCGATCTACTATTGATATGATAAGCCATAATTAATGGTAAGTTCGGCGTCCTTCGGATATTGGGCCAGCAAACCTATATGGGGAGGAAGCTGGGTTATCCAGTTTGAGAAAAGAAAAGAAAAATAAGTTAGTCCATTCTGGCGCGAATACGCCAACGACCTTCATATATCTAAGGAATAGTGGGCCAAAAGTACAGGAACACATAGATCATGTACATTGAGCACTTATAACATGACAGGAAAAGATGGTAGGCGTATTCACCTTGCGTCGGTGTAAGGGTGAGTGCGTCGATGTTGGCAAAAAGTCACAAAATAACACGAGAGTGTTATTGGTTGCTTGCTTGCTTATGCTAATCATCGATAACATGCTTGCCATGATAACCTGTTTTACTGCTTTCAAATATGCCATGAACTGATCCTAAGGCAAGGACAGAAAGATCACTAAATTGTATGCTGTATGATTCAATATATCTACTTAATGTCGATTTAGGTAAAGTGGGTCTTTGATTAGTACGCAAGAGGATTAGTATTGATCTCCCATCAGAATGCTTGCAGGTTCAGGGAATGGTCTACTCGCGGTGGAGCTTCACTTGAACGCGCTGAGGTATGGAATACCGTAGCGTATTAAGACGTGTGACCGCATTGACGTTCGGACTTGCAACATGATGATGCGACCGAGATATAGAAGACATGATGTATGAAACATTAAAATCCTTTGTGGGCAAGAGAGAACCTGAGTGTTGTAGCCAATCTGGCAAATTTAGTTGGGCTGTTGAAAGCCTTTGTAACCTCAGTTCAATTATCAATAAAGAGAATTATTTTGTATACTCTATTTCTTCCGCTTCTAATATCAAATCAAAGATAACCATTTGAGAACTTATCATCTTGTCTTATACGAGTGCAAATCGAGACTCGTACGACATCATGCCCAAGCGAGGACAAAAATTCAGATAAATCGATGTGAGGACGAGCGATTTTCTGTGTCGGGGCATGACAGGGGCTAGCCCAGTATTGGGGCTAATTCGGTATTTTGGAAATTCTACTCAAGGTACTACAAAATTTCCTACGGGCTGCCCACCCCCACCCTCCCAAACCTACTCCTTCTTTCCCTCCTCCCTCACATCCTCCCTCTCTCCTCCTACTGCTACAAACCCTCCATCTCCACTGGCAAGCTCCACCTATAGTCGGACCTCGATATCGACATCTCCTCCCTCTCCCACAACCTCTACTGTAATGTCCCATCCCGTTCAGTTCAATCGAAGGAATTAAAATGCCAACGACGTTTAGATTTAGCCATGCAACGGCCTGCTCGAAGTCCCGCTCGGTCGAGGCAACTCCTCGCTCAGGTGGGTAGCTTCGATGAACTTGCTTCTGCTTAGGCTTCACACTAATAAACTAGATGTTTTTAATGCACAAGTTTTATTGCCCTATCCTGCTCAATCAATCGGAGGAATCGAAATGCCGACGGCATTCGGACTTAGCCTTGCAACGGTGACTCGAAGGCCCGCTTGGTCGAGGCGACTCCTCGCTCAGGTAGGGTAGTTTCGCTGAACTCGCCTCATCTTAGCCTTTACAAAATAAATCACATGTTTTCAACTTGCACAAGTAGGCTTGATAATAAAAGAGACGAATCCACATAGATAAGGAAATAATTCCGACGGATCAAATTGAGTTAGAATATAGAAAGGTCCAACGGTCGGCTTATAGTTGGTAAACGGCGTGCTTTGAAAATGACACTCGATCCTTCGTCCCGTGGCTTGGGAGAAGGAAAAGTTGGTCTTCGCCACAAGCTAAGAGTTAGACTAAGTCATAGGCGTTGCCCGCATAAATGCTTCATAAAGCATGCACGGTCCCATCGTCCAAGGCTTGACGCAGTCCTTGCTCATCAAGTTGTTGCACGATTAAGTTAGACTAAGTGATTCTAGGCGATCAAAGGCATTCTAAGCACTGTCCCATGTTTTCTACGGTTGTCGATATTATTTGATTTTACAATCATATAGAGTATGACTTGGACGGTGGTGTCGCATAGAGTTCAAGTTGGTTTAAGGCACAATGTCACGAACTTAGTATTTTTAAGGCACGGGCAACGGTTGATTTAATTGAGTTGGAAGGAGGGCTTTCAAATAGTCGTTCCTGAGTCGAATGAAATGATAGGGCAAGAAGGAAGAATGCTCGCGACTATGGGTCGTCGAGGCGGTCTCAGATGTGAGAAGTATTAAACTTGGCCCTGGAAGAGATGGTAACACTAGAAGTAGAATGACTGTGTGAGATGCCAGTTTGAGTCGAGTCTTGCATGGTCATTGGAAAACTTGTACAAGGTGAGTTATGTTTCTCAAACGGCGACCCAGGCGGCCAACGGGGCCATTTCGATAAAGACATTATTAGCAGTGTTGGATGACCGCACGGGTTAGGCAGGAACTTACAGCGGAGCTTGCTACTCGCACTGGCAAGGGACGTCCGTCTAAAAAATGCTATGGTGTCCAGGATAGCGCTGGGTGCTAGTGACTAGTTCATATAGATGAGTCAGTATGGGCGGCGATTCACGTGTATGTCTTTGGATTGACTCGAGTATTGTGTACACTATATCAATGAGTCGAGTCGAATGTGTGCATGATCGGAAGACAATGTTTGGTACGAAGATTTGGCTGCAACGTAGACGACGTACTTCGGCACGAGATGTGGCATCGAGTCTTAAGTTGTCGACATATAAGTTGTATAATTTGGATTTGAGTCATCTTGAGTTTAAGTCAGAAAACGCTACAAGGCAAAGTCGGTCGAGTGACACTTAGCCCATAAGTCTTGATTGGGTTAGTTGGTGATTAAAGTAGCAAGGGCCACGGCACTGCGATATGGTTAAGTCACACTGAGTTGCGAGGCACGGCACAATGGACTTGTAGCACGGTCACACGAAAATTGGGTACTATCACGTAGTCGCGTCTCTGATTTTGGGCCGTAAGGCAGACACGACTTGATAGGTTAACGTTATTGCTACGAGAAGGGTTTAAAGGCAAAATATGTGTTGGTTTTGTTGTTGCAAGCACGGGATAGTCTAGAGACACAAAATAGGCCAAGGCGCCGGTCCTAAAACTGATCCTAAGGCAAGAGTAGAAAGACAATCATAAAGGGACTATGTTATAAAAAAGTAAATGAACGTGTCAGTTTTGTATGGGCGGGCGAGGAGCTCATTCCACCAGTATAGTTGAGCACTGACACCCACACAGTTTTTATGTGAAGGCACAGGTAGAAACTTGTGGCACGGAGCTCGCTTGGATGCGTCAAGGTACGGAGTTCCTTAGCGATTCGAGACATGCAGTCGCGTGGAGTCAGAACTTATACGAGACATAATGTATGGACATCGCCTATTTGAAGCATCCGCTGGCTCGAGACATGTATTGAGAGATGAGAGAGAGCTGAGTGACTTGTAATGTGAGAAGAGTGAGATTGAGTGATTGTAATCTTATCCTTTCCCCCCATTGTAACCTTTGTTTCAATATCAATAAAAAGCTTCTTTTGGATAACTTTTTTGTTCTAAATTTTCGTTGGCAAAATCAATGTCTCTGCTTGGGACTTCTGTGCGACGACCCCGTCGCAGCCGCTGTAATCGACCGTTATGGAACCTGCCTTGCACGAACGTAATCTAGGCTCGTACGGCATCACGCCTTAGCGAGGACGGTCGCTCCTACGGGAGCGAAGAATGACATAGTGGTATCAGAGCACGACTTTACATCCTTGGACTATCGATCGAATTCTTTAACTTTGTTGCTTCCGCAAGTTGATATCTTTGGTGCGCTCTCTCTCAAATGTCCCATGGGATGTCCATACAATAAGTCTAAGTAATTTGTAAATGTAGAAGAACAGTTTTTGACAAAAACAAAAAGATGGTTCACGTAGCACGGTTGGCTAAGTCAGGCTGGGCATATACACCAAAGTTGCATCAACCTTAGAAGAGTCGAGTGCGATATTTAATCCGTCTCGGATGAAAATAAGTTAGAATCGATTGAGTAAGTGGGATGACTATCG
Organism: Iris pallida; assembly: GCA_029216955.1. Classification (NCBI taxonomy): domain Eukaryota; kingdom Viridiplantae; phylum Streptophyta; class Magnoliopsida; order Asparagales; family Iridaceae; genus Iris; species Iris pallida. The sequence continues at coordinate 7,119,834 of JANAVB010013600.1, read as the reverse complement.
ATAGGGGTACTATCGAGCGATGATAACGTCGATGCGATATAGATGAGCGTGCTTTAAATTTAAGGAATCGTTGGACAGAAATTTGAGAAAATAGATTGTGAATCGAATGATAAGTTGAGAATTTGTTGAATGACTTCATCCCTGAGTGGTGTATGCGATAGCCTCAGGGATGTCGATCGATCGATTGAGGATATGGGGTGTCGATGAGTTTATCAACAAGCGTCGCGTGTATACAAAGCCGTAAATTGAGTATCGATGAATAAGTTGTAGTCTTGAGATTTGACGAATTGATTCGAACAACTTAGAAATTGACGCACACGGAACATGCACGGGATTGAGGATTGCGCGAGTATGAAACGCGAAAATGATTGAGTAGGTGAAACCGAATCAAAGAAAAGTTAACGTATGCGAATGAATGGCTCGATCGAGGAAATCGATAAGAATCGTATACGAAAAGTTAGCACGATCGGATGATAGCATACAAGAAAATGGTTCAGATATTTAAGAATAACCTTAAGGAATCAGGATGGATGTTGCTAGATAATTTGAGTTAGCAAGAAATAATGTGATTGAAGAAAAATGTTGCTCGATGACTTAAGATAGACGGATGAACAATACGCAAATTTGAGTTTGAGGAAATGGATGTTGTGAATGATTTGAGAGATAATGATCGAACTTGAATTTGAATGTCGAAGAGATTATCCAGTAGGACGATAGCATCATTCGCACGAATCAAAATTCGTTGCAAAGAAAGATCGTCAGGTTACGCATATCATCGATGGTATTGAGGCGGATCAAAGATCGATATGTGATAACTCGGGGGCACTCTAATTCAAGGAATGGCGATCGTACAAGTGTTATTGTTCTGTCGGATGCTATACTTAGGATTTTGACTGAAAAAATATGGATGAAAACAGAAGTGTCTTGATGGTTACGCGGATAACCACAGCGTCGATATTCTTGTCTTGTGCGAGTACAACTCTAGCCTCGCACATACGTCGTATCGGATTTGGGGCGATCGTTCTGCGTGACTGCTGACATAGTGATTTATGTCGCAGAAATGATCGAACACTGAAAATCAGGACGCGACAACTTTGATTGTCTCGACTTGTTGGTTTGATGCAAAAGAAAATTTGAGGATATTTGGACTTACGATTGATGATTGAGTGAACTTGAGGATTGAATAGATCCAATCTACGTATCGAGAATGAATTGTCTAGACACAAAACAAGAGTTACATCCCAATGAGGATGATTATCCTGCGGAAGCGTGCATGGTGATTCATGTCCACCATAGATAATCTGACTCGCGTGAGATCAGAGCGTAACATATTATTAGGCTAGACGACCTTATGATCGAATACGTGAATTGTGATAAACGACTTACGAAATATGAAATGTGAATTATGGCTTAGCAACAAATTGTGTCGTAGCGTGCTTGACTGGAAAGGATTGATAGGCGAATTATGTCGAACATGTTCGAAGAGATAGACTATGCGAAATGGCTTGATAAACGAATTATATTGATATGTCGATGAATTGGTTGAAACGTGAGTTATCGTAGGATGGCTTTGCTGAATAACTCATACCCCATGCGACGAATGTTGGGATGTGTATAGGAAATCTATGCTTGAAGTTAAAAATCAAAGTGATACGAGCTTGGATAGAAAACCCCATACTATCAACTTAGTTTGACCTTAGGATGGGGTCAGTGTTGATATTTTTGTTTGGAAACTATGATTATAATACTGACGATCGACCTTGTACTGAAAAAGATTGTCTAGAGACATAGCCTAGCGGTTAGGCAGACGTCCCGGTATTGAGCGATAGGAATTATGGAGGCACCACTCATGAGGCTCCGTTGACATACACGTATATCAGGGATGCCTGAATATGTGCACGATCTGACTCGAGTGGTGATGGCAGATTCTCTATCACGAGGCTTAGCTGAAATGCATGTATTTTGGGGATGCCTAAAATATGTGCACGATCCAACTAAGTGATATGTTGAATTCAAGTGAGATTTGAGGAACGGGAAAGTATCGAAGATTTTGAGATCGTGAGTTTTGAAGAAAGATTGTGGGTAGCACGAGCGTGGCTCAAATTTGAGAAATAAATAGGAGAAAGGTGTGCGAGAAACGTAGGATGTTGAATCAAGTTATAAGTCGATAAGTGTACTCAGTTAGTTTCGAGGACGAAACTTTTTCATAGTGGTGTAGATGTAGTCCCCCTCCCGCTTAGTCAATCGGATGAATCGAAATGCCGACGGCGTTCAGATTTAGCCTTTCAACGGCGACTCGAAGGCCCGCTCGGTCGAGGCGACTCCTCGCTCAGGTGGGATAGTTTCGATGAACTTGCCTCATCTTAGCCTTCATATAATAAATCACATGTTTTCAACTTGCACAAGTAGGCTTGATAATAAAAGAGACGAATCCACATAAATAAGGGAATAATCCCGACGGGTCGGATTGAGTTAGAATATGGAAAGGTCCAACGGTCGGCTTAGAGTTGGTGCACGGTGTGCTTTAAAAATGACACTCGGTCCTTCGTCCCGTGGCTTGGGAGAAGAAAAAGTTGGTCTTCGCCACAAGCTAAGAGTTAGCCTAAGTCATAGGCGTCGCTCGCATAAATGCTTCATAAAGCATGCACGGTCCCATCGTCCAAGGCTTGACGCAGTCCTTGCTCGTCAAGTTGTTGCACGATTAAGTTAGACTAAGTGATTCTAGGCGATCAAAGGCATTCTAAGCATTGTTCCACATTTGCTACGGTTGTCGATATTACTTGGTTTTCCGATCATATAGAGTATGACTTGGGCGGTGGTGTCGCATAGAGTTCAAGTTGGTTTAAGACACGATGTCACGAACTTAGTATTTTTAAGGCACGGGCCACGGTTGATTTAATTGAGTTAGAAGGAGGGCTTTCAAATAGTCATTCCCGAGTCAAATAAAATGATAGGGCAAGAAGGAAGAATGCTCGCGACCATGGGTCGTCGAGGTGGTCTCAGATGTGAGAAGTATTAAACTTGGCCCTGGAAGAGATGGTAACACTAGAAGTAGAATTACTGTGTGAAACGCCAGTTCGAGTCGAGTCTTGCATGGTCATTAGACAACTTGTACAAGGTGAGTTATATTTTTCGAACGGCGACCCAAGCGGCCAACGGGACCATTTCGATAGAGACATTATTAGCAGTGCTGGATGAACGCATGGGTTAGACGAGGACTTACAGCGGAGCTCGCTACTCGCGCTGGCAAGGGACGTCCGTCTAATAAATGGTATGGTGTCCAGGATAGCGCTGGACGCTAGTGACTAGTTCATATAGATGAGTCGGCATGGGTGACGATCCGCGTGTATGCCTTTGGATTGAGTCGAGTATTGTGTGCACTATATCAATGAGTCGAGTTAAATGTGTGCACGATCAGAAGATAATGTTTGGACCTAAGATTTGGCTGCAACATATGCGATGTGCTTCGGCACGAGATATGGCGTCGAGTCTTAAGTTATCGACATATAAGTTACATAATTTGGATTTGAGTCATCTTGAGTTTAAGTCAGAAAATGCCGTAAGGCAAAGTCGGTCGAGTGACATTTAGCCCACAAGTCTTGATTGGGTTAGTTGGTGATTAAATTAGCAAGGGCCGTGAGGTAGCGATATGGTTAAGTCACACTGAGTTGTGAGACATGGCACAATGGACTTGTAGCACGGTCACACGAAAATTGGGTACTATCGCGTAGTTGCGTCTCTGATTTTGGACCGTAAGGCAAATACGACTTGATAGGTTAACGTTGTTGGTACGAGAAGGGTCTAAAGGCAAAGTATGTGTTGGCGTAGTTGTTGCAAGCATGAGATGGTCTAGAGACACAAAATAGGCCAAGGCGTCGGTCCTAAAACCAATCCTAAGGTAAGAGTAGAAAGACAATCATAAAGGAACTATGTTACACAAAAGTAAATGAACGTGTCAATTTTGTATGGGTGGGCGAGGAGCTCATTCCACCAGTACAGTTGAGTACTGACACCCACACAATTTTTATGTGCAGGCACAGATAGAAGCTCATGGCGCGAAGCTCGCTTGGATGCGTCGAGGCACTAAGTTCCTTGGTGATTCGAGGCATGCGGCCGCGTGGAGTCAGAATTTATACAGGACATAATGTATGGACGTCGCCTATTTGAAGCATCCGCTGGCTTGAGACATGTATTGAGAGATGAGAGAGAACTAAGTGACTTGTAATGTGAGAAGAGTGAGCTTGAGTGATTGTAATCTTGGCCTTGCGCCCCATTGTAACTTTTGCTTCAATATTAATAAAGAGCTTCTTTTGAATGACTTGTGTTTTGTTATAAATTTTTGCTGGCAAAATCAAAGTCTCTGCTTGGGACTTCTGTGCGACAACCCTGTCGCAGCCGCTATAATTGGCCATTATGGAACCCACCTTGCACAAGCGTAATCTAAGCTCGTACGGCATCACGCCTTAGCGAGGACGATCGCTCCTACGGGAGCGGGAAGTGACACAAATTAGGCTTGATAATAAAAGATTCGAATTCACAGAGTTAGGAGAATAATCCCAACTTGGGTCAGATTGAATTAGAATATAGAAATATCCCACGGTTGGCTTAGAAGTATTGTACGATGTGCTTTTAAAATGATACTCGATCCTTCGTCCTCCGGCTTAGAAGAAGGAAAAGTTGGTATATATTGCTACAAGACTATGAACTTAACATAGTTATAGGCGTCGCACGATATAAATGCTTGATAAAGCATGCACTATCCTATTGTCCAATGCTTGACATATCATAAATTGTCCCACGGTGCCAATACACATTTTTACGGTACAAGGCTTAGCATAGCCTTTGCTCATCTCACAGGTTAAGTTGTTGCATGATTGAGTTAGGCAAAGTTATGCTACGGGCTATCAAAGTCATAGCAAGCACGGTCCTATGAATTCTACAGCTTGTTATAGCCACATAGTCCCATGGTCTCAAAGCTCGTCATATAGAGTATGACTTGGGTGGTAGTGTCGTACCGAACACAAATTGGTTTAAGGCACGAGCCACGGTTGGTTTCAAGATAAGTATGCCACGATGTATGGCTGTAACTACCCCAATTTGAAATTCCCTAAATTTTGAAGATCAACATCATTTCTGAATTTTTTACCAAATTTATCTTGAATGAAATATAATTTTAATGCCTAAATCTGATTAATTATTTTTAATTTTAATTATTTAATTCAGAAATACTTTTACTAATAATTATACTTATTATTTCTAATTATTATTTATGAATAGTTAAAATAAATATTAGGCTGGGCTTCCAAGCCTAAGTTAGCTATTGCTATGGGCCCATTTGGGTTAGAGAGAGTTAATTTGTTGGTTAGCCTAAATAGCAGTTAATTACTTCTAAACTATTTTAGTAGCTAGATGCCAAAATCTGTTAGAATTAGTTGAGGCTGCCTACTATTTTACCCCCAGATCTATCAATTATTACAATCCTACCACTAGCCTCGGGGAGCACTCAACTTTATTCTTTAAATATTCAGAATATTATTATTTTACACAGCCATCACATTAATTCTCTCTCTACAGTCTCTCTCTCTCCTTACTCTCTCTCTCTCTCTCCCGAAGTAGACCACCACCATCCGCCGCCGGAGCACTCCGGTCGTGCTCCGGTGAACCACCACCATCCCCCACCTTTTCCACCCAACCACTCGTCGCCATCACCACTACACCGTCTCCATCTCACCCAACCGATCTAACACCACTGTGCCGACTTAACGAGATCTCTTCCAGATCTGTCGGTTCGACCACAGACGACCGGATCGTGCTGTCGAGCCGCACCCGGTCAGATCTGAACCCTCGATCTCGTCGCCGACTTCGGAGAAGCATAGATCCCGGTGTTGCGACCCCGACCAACCTCGAGCCCTGTATCTTATGCTGCTATTTTCGATCTCGCCGAGCCATCCAGAGCGTCTCCGTATTGTGGTCGATCTCACCTCGTCACCATTCTATTTCCGACGTCTCCTAGGTGAGCCTCTGCCCTCTCACTGCTCGACCTCCATTATTTTCCTCTTTCGTTTGGATTTTGTTGGTTTTAGAATAGAAGAGAGAGAGAGAGAATTTCCCTTCTTTTCTAAATATATAATGAGCTCTCTCTCCCTCTTTTCATTTCTCTGACCTGGGTGTGTGAGCACAACAGATGTTGTGCTGTTGGCTCACGAGAAGGGTTATTTGACCTTTCGATTTCTCAAAGGGTCACTTGACCCCTTTGACCCCTTTGACCTAGGACCTTTCTAATGGGTTAGCCCCATGTGACCGGTTAGGAAATCAAGGGTCACTTGACCCTTTCGAGTATTGGAAGGCCACCCCTGGCTGTGAGTATTTACAAGGTCACTTGACATTTGTATTATTGAAAGGCCACCCCCATGTGGCCGATTTTCAAGGGACACTTGGCCTTTCAATGGTTGAAGGGCCATTGCATTTGCATGCATAAATGGTGTACTGGTTGTACTATTATGCGTTAGAATGTACTGATTAATGATAAGTGTGTATATTTATGAACAAATATTAATTTGTACAATGTATAGTGTATTAATAATAATAGTAATTTGGATAACTATATTAGTTAATTTCTGTTAGCAAGCTTTTATCTAAAATAGTTTTTATAAAGTTGATAGGATTTCCAAAATATTATTTATAAATAAATTACTTAAAAATAGTATTTTCCAAGTAGGGATATATTATAATTTTCCAAAAAGGGTTTGTATTAGTAAAACCTTGTTGACTAATATTAAATAATTATAGGATTATAGTTTTAGGGATAGTGTCTTTTTCTATCATTAGTATTAGTCACAAACTAATCATATTCCTATGTTGTGACTTGTGCTTAATCTCTCATCGGATTATTGGACTTATCGGGATATTCGAATATCGGATTTGGATATTGGACTATTATTGGATATTGGACTTTGGATATGATCTGGAATCTATGGGACATATTGCTTTGCGACTTATTTGGGACTATTTATGGACTATAGATTATGATTTATTCCGTGTCGACACGATCGTGTCGCGCACGTCGACTTCAGATACCCAAGGCAAGTACTTCCAGCGAACACTCTCATTTTATGTTTAGTTATTGTATTTCACAAATTAGATGTGCATGCCATGATTCTGTCACGTTGTCCACACGAGATTAGTATTTATGGATTCATGTCATCATATTCATGTTTACCCTGTTCACCATGTTCCCTGTTTATTTATTTTATGTTTTCTATACCATGATTAGAATCCATGTATGCTAGTTAGTTGTGAAGTACTTTAGTATATATGTGATCAAAACCCTGTATAATCCGTGATTTCGTGTTTCCGTGCCTGCTAGCTAATCATACACTACACGTATGATTGAGCCTGACCAAGTAGAACCCCAAGGCGATCACATATAGAACACAGTACTTCAACCCCACGTAGTGTAGCTATAACTCTTGCATTTCATATTGCAATGTGTCTTGCCATGATTTTCTGTTTATTTTATCTACTCTCACCATGTTACAAACTCACACCAGTAATATCTCTTCTATTTCTTGTCTTATAGTAATTAACATGTTATGGGTAGTAGTTCCTGTGTTGTACTTGCTCCAATCCTGACTGGGATAACCACATTTTTAGGAGAGGACTTAGAAAACTGGTGCACTACTTATTATGACGCTCCTGAGACGGATCATGGTGTAGCTGAGGATGCAGGAGACGACATTACCGATGACCACTGGAGGATGCATAGCTTAGTTTAGACTTTATTTCTGTCATTTAGACTTTTCTTTCCAGAACATTTGCTGAGTTGTAATAATTTGAGGATGACTGTACCTAACCTTTTGAGATGTACTCTGCGGATTATTTCTTTTCCTTTTTATATCTTGCTACTAGTATTTGTGATTGAGTTAGATTCTATTATCATGTGATGTCATTTCTGGATGGGATTAGTTACACTATAGATTTGACAGCTTACTACCGTCGACTTTGCGACGTAGGCTGGGCGTGCTTCTACGCACTTGCGTCCGAACTACCGGGCGTGGGTCACGACAATGGCACTGATATGGAACACGGTTGATTCAAGTTGAGTTTGGCATGAGGGCTATCAAATAGTCAGTCCTGAGTTGAGTAAAAATGATATGGTAATATGGAAAATACTCGCGACCGTAGGTCATCGAGACAGTCTCTGATTTTGGGAGTCTCTAGCATAGTACTGAAAAGATGGTAAAACTAGAAAAATAATGACTGTGCAAGATGGTAGTTCGAGCCGAGTCTTGCATAGTCATTGGACAACTTGTGCACAAGAAAACGTTTCCTTGGATGTAGGGGTGAACATTATTCGGTTTTGAACCGAAAATCGAACCGAACCGAATCGAATAAGAGATTCGGTTCGGTTTAAAAAAAAAAAAGGTTCGGTTTCGGTTTTGAAAATACTAAATTTTCTTATTCGGTTTCGGTTTCGGTTTTGGGTTTCGGTTTCAGTCCAAAACCGAAAACCGAATAAGAAAATTTAGTTTATATATATTTTTTAGTTTATATATATATATATATATATATATATAATTATATATATATATATATATATATATATATATATATATATATACACACACACACACACATATATAGGTATTAATATATAGGTATTAATTAAAGGTATATACTAAATATATATAGGTATATACTATAGGTATATATATATATAGGTATATACTATAGGTATGTAATAAATATATCTAGGTATATTTAGTTATTATATATATTAACAAAAAACACAAATAAACCCAAAAACCGAATAAACCGAAAACTGAATCGAATTAATTCGGTTCGGTTCGGTTCGGTTCGGTTATTAACCAATTCGGTTCGGTTTCGGTTTTGCTTATTCGGTTTCGGTCCAATTCGATTTTCGGTTATTCGGTTCGGTTGGAACCAAATAAACCGAATACTCACCCCTACTTGGACAGCCAACCTGGGGCCACAGGACCGTTCCAACCTAGAGGAACACGGTATAACCGAGCTGGGAGTACCGCTCAAGTTAGTCGAAAACTTTCAGCGCGGGGCTCCCTACTTATGCTGAAAGGGTCGCCGAATAACAAAGCTATAAGTCCGCGATAGCTTGTGGTGCTAGTGACTCTTTCATATAGATGTGTCAGCTTAATAGCGATGATCCGCATGCATGCCTTTGGATCGAGTTAAGTCAAATATGTGCACGATTTGTAATACAATATCTGGGCCTAAGATTTTGCTACATCGGAGACACCGTGCTTCGGCACGAGATGTGGCGTCCGAAAGCTTGAGTCAGTGACACTAAGTTCATAAGTCTTGATTGAGTCATTTGATGATCGCAACAGGAAAGGCCGCGAGACGACAATATGGTTAAGTCACACTAACATGTGTGGCACGATATCAATAATGAAGCACGAATAGAGTTTATGGCACGACCATATTATTGCGTCTCAAAGTATGGGCTAAAACGACAAGCACAAGTCGATACGTTTATGTTGTTGGCCCGAGAAATGTTTAGGGACACAACGTTAAGTAAGTTATCGGTGCGATAGCACAGTGATGGTCTAGAGACACAAATAGGCCAAGTGTCTATGTCCTAAAATCGATCCTAAGGCAATAATAGAAAGACAATCATAAATGGATTATGTTACACAAATTAAATGAACGTGTTGGTTTTGTATGGGTGGACGAGGAGCTCATACCACCAGTACGGTTGTGTACTGACACCCACACAGTTTTCATGTGCAGGCACAGGTAGAAGATCATTTGGCATAGAGCTCGCTTGGATGAGTCGAGGCATGAAATTCTTTGGTGTTTCGAGGCGTGCGGCTGTTTGGAGTCTGAACTTATACGGGATGTAATGTTTGGATATCGCCTTCTGAAGCATCCGCAAGTTGCAGTTTGGAATTTTTGTATTGAGAGATGAGAGAGAGCTGATTGATTGTATTCTGAAAGAAGAGTGAGCTTGAGCGACTTGTAATCTTGGCCTCATGTTCCATTTGTAATCTTTGTTTCAGAACCAATAAAGAAAGATTTGTATGACTTATGTTATTTCAACTTTCTGCTGGCGACATACTGTTTATTCAATATTTTTGCTTTGGGACTTCTGTGCGACAACCCCGTCGCTTAGTCTGTAATTGGCCGTTATGAAACCCGCCTTACGTGAGCGCAATCTAGGTTCACACAATATCACGCCTTAGCAAGGACGATCGCTCCTCCGGGAGCAGGGCATGACATAATGGTATCAGAGTATGACTTTTCTGTTGGCCTAATGATTATATCATATTTTTGAATATGGTAAATCTGTTAAGTTTAGCATTTCATTATCACTAATCTTTATACTATTGTTTGCAAAGAACAAAAGTTTTATTACAAACTTAAGAAAAAGAGTACACGAGTACAATTAATTTCTGGGGAAGTACAACTATAGGAATCTGATCAGAAGACGATCACTTTATCCCTTGGACGATGTGATATCGAAGATACGAGCCTCTGAAGGATGCAGCAGCACTTTAGCAGGAGATTATGATCACACCTGCATACCTTGTGATTGATTTGAAAATCTATTTATAAAGTTCTTGAAATAACTGTTTAGCAGTTATTCTAGGTTGTGTGCGCTTCAGGTTGCGCGTGGCATAATGTAGCAACTTGCACGAGAGGTTGTACCAACTGCTATGGATGCACGGTATCGTTTGATTGAGATGTGCATGGTCGTGGGCAGTGTAGTGGACACGTTCTGCAAAGTTAGTGGCTTGCGTGCCACGTCACTCTGTCTTAAACACTAGTTGATCACCTTGTGCGAGCTTCATCAGGTTGCACATGGCGTAATGTAACAACTTGCACGAGCGGCTGTACCAACTGCTATGGACGCGTGGCATCATTTAATTGAGATACGCATGGTCATGGGCAGTATAGTGAGCACGCTCTACGAAGTTGGTGGCTTGTGCGCCACATCACCCTGTTAAAAATAAGAATTGATCAAGTGGCGCCAACTCGTCAGACTGCGCATGGGCACAACTGGACAACTGGCACCTTTGACTAGGTTGTTTTTTGTGTTGTACTGATTAATCCTCGTGCCATAAAATGACTTGCGTGAACCAGCTGTCAGCATTAATTACATGCTGACAAAATCTTCTCGAGCGCCGAATTATGGGGGATTTGAATGGATTTTCCTTAATCTCCGTGCTGTCAGTTTGTCAGGTAATGATGATGTCGTTACAGCTTCTCAAGGAAGTGCGCTACGTGGCGTTCGCGTAACCTGACTCCAGCGCAACTTGACGTTGGCGTAGCCTGATGCTGCACAACTTGATTGTTTGGCGCAATGTAATGTTTTAGCGCCATCTGATGATCGAACACCTTAATGGGTGGCGCAGCTTAATTTTTAGCCTCTACAAGACCCCCTTCAAAGTTTTCAAAACTTGAAAATACTTCAAAGTTTTGAAATACTTTAAATTATGCTAGTTTTGTTTGGATTGCGCCAGAGAACTATCTGTGTTGCGCCAGTCAACTCGAGCCCGATTCTTCAGTATGGATTGCATAACTGTTTAGACTATAAATAGCCTTACACTCTGTGCCTTTCATTTCACTAACATAATTTTTTCGAAACCCTGCCTTCTCCTTTAACCACTCTGTCTCTTCTTTTTCTCGATTCAGAAGCTTCTTCGACAAACCCTAATGGCGTATAGGAGATTCGATGTTAAGAAAGTAAAGGGCTTCGACGAGCCTGTATCTCGTACTTCATCATACAGAGAGCGTAATTTTGACGCATTGAGCGGCAAGATACGGCATAATCATGATTGTTGCCAACCTGATGGCTGCGTATGCTGAGTGTGGCACAATGTGAGTATCGCGCAACCTGACTAAAAAATATTAAATACTCGGTTCATTCCCAACGATGAACCTATTTATTGGGAAGACAAAGAGTCGGCGGGGGCTGACCTTCACTGTATAAATATATATGGGCATGATGCCCAGCCTCCATCTTCATTCACTCTTATGGCTTCCAAAGAGACATGAAGCAAGAGACGAACAACCATGGCGACGGCAAAGCTTCTGAGAAGGAGTTGCACTCTGCGCCTGCAGAGTACTTGCTAGAAGCTGACCCGTCGCTGAAGGCGAAAAACTTTCTCGACTGTTTTGGCCTGACTCCAACAGTCCTCACTCATTCCAGAGGTGGGCCATCATCTTCTTCCAAAGGGCGTGGCACCTTAAAACGTAGGGAAGGATTCCTTAGTTTGATGTATCGCTCGGGAATCCCTAACATGGAGGAACTGAGCGCTGCCTTGCATCAGACTGATGACGGGAAGAAGAAGTGATGTGATGTGAAAGAGTCATTTTACATAATGGCCTATAGTGCCTATGTTTGTAGTGTCGGTCCTCTTTTCCATTATGAAATGAAAATTGGGACTTTATTAAACCCTTGCGAATTTGAGATTTGTTGTGTAACTGTCTTGACACATCCCACACATTTTTTTAAAACTTTTTTCGGTTCTGTTAACGTCAACTTCCAAATACTATGTGGCATTTTTTCCTGAAATATATGCCTATAGACGCGCAAAATGTTTCAACTTCAATTGCACATGAATAATTGCGATAAGAAAAGAACATTTACTGTATTCTCTTCTTCTTTCTGATGCTTGCAGGAGACCAATTGACGAAAATTCCCATAACTGGCATCGGTGATCTTGGATGTTATGAAGTTGAACCACCTTTGACACACACATCAGATAGCTCAGAACTCTTCATGCTTGAAAGGGCTTCCTCAAGATGGTAGGAAGGGCCTTTATACATGAGAGTTGGACGGTGGAGAGACATAATTAGGAATCGTATCACGAGGGTGATCTTATTCCTACTTCTCATGAAGGGTCATCTCTTCTCCACCAGTTGTATTGATAGCAATTATTCTTCGAGCTGCTGCACTCCGTGGTTCTCCTCTCGTCTTTCTGCGAGAGAAGACCAAGGTTGATTCCGTTGCCTTGCTCGCTGCTTCAGGTTGAGTCAACAAGGAACTGGCATCAACAAGAAGATCCAATAATGTAATAGACCTTCATTTGTTAGATTTAGAATAAAAATTCGAGATGTAATAGATTTCCATCAAGATGTATCTATATTTTTAAAGAAGGAATAAAGAATGATTTTCTCTTCTTTATGATTTGATTTGATGTGATGATATAGAAAATAGAATCCAGAGGTAATGTGGACGTGAACTCTTTTTTCTATAAATGATCTTCAAGTTCGTTGGGACTTAAAGACAGAATATTGTGTCTAAAAAGACAATATCTATGATAATACGGATTTATCATAAAGAAAAGACATCTTTTAAAACAACCAGATTTCAAAAGACGGAATTGATGATTTGGATAGACTCCACGGGGGATTTTGAGTATTTATTATCGTGTGGCTTTATTTATGAAAAAGTAAATAAACGATAATAAATGAAATAGAGATGAAAAGACTGATGAATAAGCATGCCCTTTCAAGGAAAGGTTACTTCGATTCTCGAGACAAATAGTAAATGAAGGTATTTTCACAAGATGAACGAACATGCTTTTTCGAGGAAAGGTTGTTTCGATTCGTGAGACAGAATGTTTGGCTTTCATCTGCCTTTAAATAGTGTGGAACTTTTCTGACATCATCATTCACTCCTTTTCTCTTATTTGCAAATGTCTTCAGAAGATTTGCCTAAGGAGACGGAAGTCATCTCGAAGATCAAGCTGCCTTCGACACTCCTTCCGATGAGCCTCTGCCGCCTACTCAACCAGAAGTCGAAGAAAGCTCGGTTGTCCCTTGACAGAAACAGGACATTCTTGCCAAGCTGGTGGAGCCTGGGAGTACTGTCGAGGAAAAAGCTTTGAGGAAGGCCGCCTGCGAACTGCTGGTATCATCGGACAATAATGTCTTCGAACTTCTTGCGAAATATGTTTTCAATCAAGAGGGCTCCGATCCTTATTAATTTTATGTATTTCCTTCTGTCTAAATTAATACAAATAAAAAGGAATTTTATTTACATTCTGAGTCTCTGTGTTGATATTTCTTCTTTTTCTTCAAACATAGTATTTCTTGAGAAATTTGCCATTAATGGGCATCATGGCGACTCGACCATCCATACCAGTCAATTGATAAGCTCCATTGGAGAAAATTTTGCTTACAACATAGGGTCCTTCCTACTTCGCTTCGAATTTGCCTTTGCTCATGTGCGTCATAGTCATAGGATGTTTGACGGTTAGAACTAGTTCTCCTTTTTGAAATATTTGGACTTTGACTTTACGATTGAAGGCTTTTGATAGACGAGCTTGGTATAACTCAATATGTTGTTGAGATAGGAGCCATTTCTCGTCAAGTGCTTCAAGCTCCTGAAGTCTCAGGCGATCATTGTTTTCGGTTGTGAGTTCATTGGCAATAGCAATTCTTAGGAAAGGGATCTGGATTTTCAATGGTAAGACGGCCTCATATCCGTATACCAAAGAGAAAGGTGTGCAACCTGTAGGAGTACGTATAGTAGTACGGTAAGCCCACAGACATTCTCTAAACTTCTCACTCCAGTTTTGTTTGTTGGTAGAAACAAACTTCTTGAGGAGTTTGATTATGGTCTTGTTAAATGCTTCTGCCTACCCGTTAGCTGCAGGATTGTAAGCTGTAGAAGCAATATTATTGATCTTGTTGTCATCGCGGAATCGAGTGAACTTCTGACTGATGAATTGTGACCCATTATCATGAATAATTTGCCAAGGAACACCGAATCTGTAAATCACATGATGCTTAATAAAATTGATAACGCTGATTGTCTTGACCTCAGCTAAAGGTATTGCTTTAGCCCATTTTAAGAAATAATCAGTTATGGCTAATATGAACCGATATCCTCGAGACGAGGGAGGGTTGATAGGACCGATGACATCCATACCCCAAGCTTCAAAGGGCCAAGATGCTGCTGTCGGATGAAAAAATTCTGAAGTTGATGAATGAAGTCAGCATGGATTTGACATGCTCGACACTTCCTTGCATACTCGATTGCATCAGATACCATTGAGGGCCAATAATAGCCCATACGGCGAATATGATCCTGTAATTTAGCACCAGGTTGATGTGCACCACAAATACTGTCATGAGCTTCACGAAGTATTTGTTTTGCTTCTTTTCCCGCAAGACAACGTAGGAGTAAGTCGCCAAACGTTCGTCGGTAGAGTGTCTTTGTAGTATGATTATAGTAAAATCTGAGTGACCGTCGTCGAATTGTTGCAGCCTCCTTGGGATCTTCGAGTAGGATATCATGGACTACGAAGTCTATAAAAGGAGTCCTCCAATCTTCATTGATGGCACAAATTTCAACTAAATTGTTGAATTCCATTTTTGGGTTGTTAACTTCCATATTTAAGTTATTCTGGACACAAAATAACTCTCTATTAGTGATGACGATCATTTATTGCCTTCTGACGGGAATTGTTAATACTACTACAAGATTAGCGAGTGCATCAGCTTCTGTGTTACATGTTCGACGTACATGCTCGATGAAGAAGCCTTTGAATGAAGTGGCCATTCTGATCGCTGCATCATGATATGGAACCAAATCTTGATGTCGAACTTCGTATGTACCTCTAACTTGATTGAAAATTAGTTTGGAGTCTCCGTAAACTTCAAGATACTCAATATCTAATTATTTAGCCAATTAGAGACCAATGAGCAGAGCATTGTATTCAGCCACATTGTTGGAACACGACTCATCTAAAGAATAAGCTCTTTGGATAGCTAACCCTTCTGGTGAGACGAGAACGATTCTGACTCCAGTAACAATAGCACCTTTTGTTCCAATTCTAGACGCACCATCAAAGAATAAACGCCAAATAAGAATTTCTTTTGAAATCATGTTGGACTCCAAGGTTTCATCTGGAATCTCATCATAGAGTTTAGATGTTTCGGGAACTGGATGAGCTGCCAGAAAGTCAGCAAGGGCTTGACCTTTAACAGACTTTTGAAAAACATAAACTATATCATATTGTGCTAACAATATGGCCCATGTTGCAAGCCATGAATTGAGTGTACTGGGCTTCTTCATCAGGACCCGGAGAGGGTTAACTCTAGAAATAACATGAATAGTTTGGCAAGTGATATAATGTCTCGTCTTTTGAATAGCAAACATCAAAGCTAGATATTCTTTTTCTACTGGAGTGTATCGATGCTCAGCTCCAACCATCATACGGCTAAGGTAATAGATAACATGTTCATGACCTTATTTATTCTTTTGAGCTAATAAAGCACCTAATGAATGGTCCATTGCTCAAACATACATCAAGAAGGGTATTCCTGAGACTGGAGGCACTAGAACTGGAGGGTTCATCAAGTACCGCTTTATGTCTTCAAATGCTTGCTGAAATTCTTCAGTCCAAATAAAAGACACACCTTTCTTATTGAGTTGAGTGAACGGTCTACATCGTCCAGAAATATTTGAGATGAATCTCCTGATATACGCAAGCCGTCCCTGGAATCCTCGTAGCTCTTTTATGTTGCGTGGAGGACGCATCTCTTGAATGGCTTTGATTTTCTCAGGGTCAACGTGTATACCTTTAGAGGTAATAACGAATCCAAGAAATTTTCCACTAGAGACTCCCAGGAATGACTTGGTGGGATTCATCTTGAGTTGATGCTGGCACATTAGATCGAATATAGTTCTCAAGTCTTGAATGTGGTATTCCTTTAGATGACTTTTGACAACAATATCGTCTATATAGCATTCAACTGTCTTTCGCAAATGATCACGAAAGAGAGTACTCATGGCCCGCTGATAAGTTGCACCAGCATTTTTGAGACCGAACGGCATGACAGTATAGCAATAGACTCCAAGAGGAGTACGAAAAGATGTATGTTTCTCATCTTCTGAATGCATCTTGATTTGGTTATATCCTAAAAATCCATCCATAAAGGACATACGTTCAAATCCGCAAGTATTGTCAATCATGACATCAGTGATTGGAAAAAGAAATTCGTCTTTGGGACAAACTTTATTAAGGTCTCTGAAGTTGATGCAGACCCAAACTTTTCCTGTTTTCTTCAAAACTGGGACAACATTAGCCACCTAATCCGAATGTTGTTCTTCTCTGATGAAATCGCAGGCGATGAGTTTTTTAACTTCAGCTTCTATGGCATCCATCATGTCAGGTCAAAATCGACGTTGTTGTTGTTTAACTAGCTTCGCATTTGGTAGAATGTTGAGCTTGTGGGTAGCAATCTGAGGATCCAACCCTGGCATGTCTTCATAGCTCCAAGAGAATACATCAATATATTCCCTAATGAGTTGGATTAATTTTTATTTATCCGCTTCGGGAAGGCTTTTGCTGACAAATATCGGTTTTGGGGAAATCTCATCTCTAATATTGACTTGAACCAACTGATCTTTAGTAGGTGGCTCACATTGTTCAAAGCGAAGCTCCCATTGAGTATCCATCCTTTATGCCTAAGGATCAGATTCAGAAGCTTCGACAAAGTTTTCGTCATCTTCCGAGAACTCGGCAGTCACCATATTGGAAGATAGAGTCACGCAATGGACGTGCCCTACACTGGTGTCTGAATCCCATGAGATAGAATCAGAAGAGTTAGATCGTTCTTCTTCCTCGGATTTGGAGGCTTCTGGAGTCGGAATTGGTGAAGTATAACCTAATCCCCGCTTCGTTTTGCTATAGTATTGTTGTGATTTTACTTTCGGAGTAGGAATACGAATATGAGTTCGCCTTCCTTTGCCGCCATTGAGACCAGATTTAAAATTATAGCCCATCTTTTGAATGATATCTTTTGATTGCTGACTATAACGATGTAGTTGAAGTCTTCCGTTATCGTGATTTTCTTCTTCACTATCGGGCGTGATCTTTTGTTTCATTCCTTTACTAAAAAGTATAGGAAGTTTATTTTTCTTCCTAGAAGGAACTAAGAAGAAGGAGTCCTGCATTGACTCGGGCAATACTTCATTTTGGGAAGCTTCAACTACTCCTATGGTAAGTGGTTCGAAGTTATCTAACATTTTTAAATAACATCGAGTATAATAAAGGACATCAGTATACTATAAAGAAGATGCTACTTTCTTGATTTGTACATCATCATTTACAACATGTTTCTTAGCCTTCACAGAAGGCTGAGTAAGGTTGATAACCAGAGGAAGAGAAGGAGAATGAGAAGGTTTGTTACGACGAAGGTCGATAACAAGAGGCTCAGAAGAGGCGAGCTCCCTTTGTTCCTTTTCTACAGCAGAGGGTTGTTTGTTATGAGAGAAAAGATGCATAGTCAATGTCTGAGAAGAAGAGGGACAAGTAGCACGTCCTTTGACAGGGATCATGAGAACATCTTTTGAAGTATTTTTTTTATCTTCCTCACTATCCATTGCCAATACAACTTTCATGAACTACTCTTTGTACATCCGAGAGTCCGTAAAATATGCTTCAATGCCCCTGAAAGGATTTAAATCGGCTACTTCCTTTTGGACTTCTCCATTGACATCTACATACTTGAAGCATTGATGTAAAGTGGATGGTATAATGTTATGCTCATGCAGAAAGGGTCTTCCCAGCAAAGTATTGTAAGAGCCGTGATTATCAATCACGTAGAAAGTAACCTTCGTACGAAGATTGCCTATTTGAAATTTCAGGCGAACCTTTCCCAAAGGTTCACTTCTTCCAGAATTGAATCCCAGGATTATCGTGATAGTTGTCGAAAGATTGTGTACGGAAATCTTCAATACATCTAGTAGAGTCTTTGGCATGATGCTAAGTACAAACCCAGGATCGATCAAGATACGATCAACCTTCATGGTATCAACATATTCCATGAAGTAGAGGGGTCGATCATGATGATTATCTTCCAACAGTATATCATCTTATGTAAAGGTGATGTTTGGTATTAATTCTATCACACTATGACAATAAAGGCATGTTATAGGTTCATCCTCTGGTTTCTTAAGAAGTGCTAGACAAGTATCAGCTTGCGTCAAAGCTTCACTCAACGTTTCTCGAGTCTCCCTCGAAAGACGAAGTAGCTTAAAAATTGACAATCTTGCCGGAATATTGGCCAGCTGAGCCAGTATATCAAAGTTATACGGCTTCTCAAGTCCCAAGATTGAAGTCTTCTTCAATACTTTGTCAAAACGGACAGGTTGTTTTCCTTTGTCGGCTGTCGTCGATTTGAAAAGAGTTGGCTCTATTGGGGGTGTCAAAGCTGATGGATTATTGACAGCAGAAGAAGATGATGCTTGAGGAGCCTCCAGAGCTGGAGCAGGGTTTTCTTGACCTTCTGAATAGTCTCTTAGGTAAGATTTCTCAGATCTGGTACCAGTTAAGACTTTTTCTTCCGATACAGGCTCAAAGGATACCATATTGCAACTCTTTACCTGGGTTTTATTTTTAGAAGGTTTCTTTTGGCAAGATGGAGAGTTTGTCCAGTAAACCAAACCAATCTGAGATTGGTTGTGAGAAAGACATAAAGAAAGAGGTACAAGAGATCCTTTTCCATGGTTCAAACTAGAGGCCTTTTGTAGATCATATTCCATTTTCGTCATGAGTTCATGAGACTGTGGACTATACAGATGGAAAGCTGGTTGGTATTTGGCTTCTGATTTTGACAATATTGTCTTATCAGTGGAAGAAGAAGAAGGATTATATGCTGTCGAGATGAAGGTAGCAGTTAGAGGTGGAAGACAATGTTCACCAAATGAAATCATATGACATGATTTATTTTTAGTGGCCTTCTTGGACTTGGTGGAAGAAGATGGTATTTCAAAGTCTGCTACTAAATCTGGATGGATCCATATAATCTTCCCTCTATCAGTAGACAGAGGAACAAGACCATCTGTTCGTGCAGGTAGAAGATTAACAATTTCCAGAGTAGTTCTCGGAATGGGGATGATACCATCCTGCACAAGTTGAGCTGGAAAATCTCTAAATTGTAAAGAGACAGCATTAGCTGTTACAGTTTTCTCGTCTTGCTGGAGAGTGATTACACCGAAATTGACCATCTCCTAAATTTTATCCTTGAGCACATAGCACGCTCGAGTTGGATGTCCAATAAACCTATGGTAAACACAATATTTAGGATGGTCAGTCTTACCAACTTCATCTGGTCATTTAGGTTCTGGCAGTTGAAGTTTATTGCTCTTGATGAGGCAATCAAAGATACTTATGATATCATCTTCATCGAAAGAGTATTCTTCTTTTGGACGTAGTGCCCGTTGTGGTGGTGCTATAGGGGTAGATGTTGGCTGATTTACATTGATGGCTAGGGCTTCTTTGCCTTTGAGGTTAATGGCCAAAGTTTTCTTGCTCTTACGATTGTTCTGACGGCCATTATTATTTGATGCAGCACGTTCATCTTTGTCAAGATTAGGCATTTGAATGCCTAATTGCTTAAATTTGTCAGCGCTCTTTTATGCCGCATTGGCATTCATTGTGAAAGAAGGCCAATCCTGGAACTGTGTTGATCCTGTCCACATGCTGATTATAGGCAACAAGTTTGATTTGCAAGTGTCTATAGTTAAAGCATCTGGAGTTCCGAGAGGCATTTTGAGTGCTTCACGACGGAACCGTTCAATAAAACGTCCAGTCATTTCATTATGTCGTTATTTGATTTTGATGAGAGCAGACATAGTCATGTCGTTGGTTCCCTCATAAAATCTTTCCAAGAATATTTGTTTGAAGCCAGCGAAAGAGGTTATACACCCATCTGGTAAATTACGATACCAGTCATATGCTGCACCAGCTAAACAATCGACAAATACTCTAGTAAGAAGAGCATCATTTGGTTGAAGTTGATCAGTCATTACTTCAAAGTGATTGAGGTATTGACTTGGAGACGTGTTGCCATCAAACAGTATAATAGTAGGAGGTTTGTATTCAGGAGGAAATTGGACCTCTTTCTATTCTATGGGATAGGACTGTTTGATCCTAAGCTTCTGCAGGCCATCATTCTATTTGAAAGCCTTAAATTGAGTACGCAAAAGTTTTATGACCTCATTGGTATCTTTCGTTGATTGCGGAGTAGTAGATTGATTCAATATGTTAGGAGGGGGTACCGCATGATAAGTACCATCCCTGGCACCAGATTGACTTGGAATAGCCTGCGCAGGAATTGAAGCGATGTGAGGAGATTGTACCCCCAGATCAATATTGGTGGGAACTGATGTTGTCATAGGTTCCTGAGTCGGAATCAGATTCACGACCGGTGGAATTGTATGTTGTGCTATAATCACAGCATGCATGTCTGTCATCATCTCAACCATGTTCTTCAAACTAGCCTCCAAAGCAACAATTCTCTGCTCTTGACTGAAAGAACTGGAAGTATCTTGATCCTCTGTGATGGCATAAGCAGTCACTTCTCTAGCCCTTAAAGACGAACTAGTGGAAACAATAGTCCTTTCAGAACTTTCACTGTCAGCATCAAAGTCATATAAAGAGCTATCCCCAGAATAAGTGATAGGGATATCTTTTTTATTGAAGGAATATGGGTTAGAATCAAGAAGATTCCTTTGACCGATTGTGTCTTGGTCGAAAGGAAAATTCCTTTGACCGATTATTTCTAGGCTTCTTGATCTAGTATATTGATATACTCCTTCATTGGATTCATGAATCTGATCTAAGTATTACTGACTAGGACTGCGGGATGTATTACGTCTTAAACGTTTTCCACCCCCAGTACTTCGAGATGTCATGTTGACAGGAGCAAAGAGTAATTCACCTTCGTCCACTAGGATTGGTTCAGGAGTCTGAACATAATTCAAACGGTCAAAGACAGACCGCTTGGCTGACTGACAGCAGCATTTGATGACAACTTCATGGTGGTGATTACAATAATGCTGTTGCTGTTGGACCACCGTTGGATATGATAGATTTGCAACCTTCCGCTTCTGTATTAATAGTCCATGGAGGTCACTAACAGGACGAGAATAAGTTGCAGAAATGTAGTCTTTGACGATATTCGGGACATGATTCATGTTCCTGAGGTGTCCTGTACCTTGAGTGTACAAGGACGTGCTAAGCTGGTTAGCATAAGTCACAGGATCTTTCACCTCAGCATTCTTCTTCGGGTGTAAGTTAGCAATTGGTGTCGGTTGCGCTTGATACATCATATGATTTCCCGAGGTTGAGCCTAATTGGCACCTGTTGATATAGGTGCGCAAATCTGACAGAGGAGCTACTTGTGCATCTACTTGAGATACTAGTAGTTTGCCTCGTCGGGATCTTGAAATACATAAGGTTGGTAGATCCTGTCATGATCTCTTTGGAGTAGGCATAATACCCTTTTGCATGGAAGGTTTATTCTGAATAGAACCCATCTTCCCGACAGAGATTTGGTTGTCTTTGTTAAGGAGAGCAGTACTTTCCACCCAGTCAATGACTCGAGCAGAATGAGGAAAAGGTAAATAGCGGTTTCCTTAATTTAGTGATTTCTCACTAAAATTCTGATTTGGTGGCAAAAAGGGAATCACTAAATAGTGCTTCTCTTTACGTTGCGCTAGTATAGAAGTACGTGCAGGTTGTGCCAGTGCATGAACATGCGCAAGTTGTGCCGGAGCAGAAACATGAGCAAGTTGTGCTGGAGCAGAAAAGGCTAAATAACGCTTTCCTTTGTTTTGGACAGCAGTGTGTCGAGGCAAAGTTTCCTTCAATTTCAGAGTCGGAGAAGTGGAGGGATTAGCCAAGAGGTTGTTTCCCTTAGGTTGCGCCAAAGCAGTGATGGGTACAAGTTGCGCAGAAGTAAGAACAGGTGCAGGTTGCGCCAGGAAAGAGAAGGCCAAAGGGCACTTTCCTTTGTTTTGGACAGTAGTATGTCGAAACAGAGTCTTCTTCAATTTCAGAATCGAAGAAGTGGAGGGATTAGCCAAAAGGCTGTCTCCCTTAGGTTGCGCCAAAGTATTGATGGGCGTAAGTTGCACAGAGGCAGGAGATTGCACCACCGAGGACTTAGGAGTCCAAACATAGCGCGTCTTGCTCTTAACAGCGGCAGCAGTGCGCTTGGCACTCCCAGCACTGATCATGGTCTCGTAGGCTGTCTGGTTGACTTGAACGACCAGGGTCTTCTGCGTCTTGCCGATTGACGCGGTATCACATTGAGTTGTCACTTTTTCGTCGGAGGAGAAAGTCATCCCCGAAGAGTCGCTATTTTGTTTGCAAAGAACAAAAGTTTTATTACAAACTTAAGAAAAAGTGTACAGGAGTACAATTGATTTCTGAAGAAGTACAACTATAGAAATCTAATCAGAAGACGATCACTTTATCCCTTGGACGATGTGATATCGAAGACACGAGCCT
Source organism: Iris pallida (assembly GCA_029216955.1). Lineage (NCBI taxonomy): Eukaryota > Viridiplantae > Streptophyta > Magnoliopsida > Asparagales > Iridaceae > Iris > Iris pallida. Next base: position 7,096,537 of record JANAVB010013600.1, on the reverse strand, counting down.
CTGGAGGATGCAGCAGCACTTTAGCAGGAGATTATGATCATACCGTCATGCCTTATGATTGATTTAAAACTCTATTTATATTTTTGAAATAACTGTTTAGCAGTTATTCTGGGTTGTGCGCGCTTCAGGTTGCGCGTGGCGTAATGTAGCAACTTGCACGAGCGGTTGTACCAACTGCTATGGACCGTGGCATCGTTTGATTAAGAAGCGCGTAGTCGTGGGTAGTGTAGTGTGCACGTTCTACGAAGTTAGTGGCTTACGCGCCACATCACTATGTCTTGAACACTAGTTGATCACCTTGCGCAAGCTTCATCAGGTTGCACATGGAGCAATGTAACAACTTGCGCGAGCGGTTGTACCAACTGCTATGGATGCATGGCATCATTTGATTGAGATGCGCGTGGTCGTGGGCAGTGTAGTGAGCACGCTCTGCGAAGTTGGTGGCTTGCGTGCCACGTCACCCTGTTAAAAATAAGAATTGATCAAGCGGCGCCAACTTGTCAGACAGCACATGGGCACAACTGGACAACTGGCGCCTTTGACTAGGTTGTTTTTTGTGTTGTACTGATTAATCCTCGCGCCATACAGTGACTTGCGCGAACCAGCTGTCAGCATTAATTACATGTTGACAAAAAAATTTCGAGCGCCGCGTTGCGCGAAATTTGAACGGATTTTCCTTAATCTTCATGTTGTCAGTTTGTCATGTAATGATGATGCCGTTACAGCTTCTCGAGGAAGTGTGCCACGTGGCACTCGCGCAACCTGACTCCAGCGCAACCTGACATTGGTGTAGCCTGATGCTGCGTAACTTGATTGTTTGGCGCAATGTAATATTTTAGCGCCATCTGATGATCGAACACCTTAATGGGTGGTGCAACTTAATTTTTAGCCTCTACAACTATCACTATAGCATTTCTACTTATACTTTTACCTTTGGTGATATGTGTTTATTGTTTTACATATTAGTGATATGAGCTTTCATTATATCTATCTTAAATTTAATCGAGTTGTCCAAATCAAAACTATGTCTTTGATTATGGTCATTCAATTAAATTTAATATTATGATATCACTAATACTTATGCTATCACTATTGCTCTTTTACTTAAACTTAACATTGTCTTAATGTGCTTTAAACTTGCTACATTGTATATTGCTTTGTTCGTCTAACATGTATTTACAGAAAAGCAATAAGAAATATCAAACATGGACATATGCATGAAGAAATAAGGATGGGCCAAAGACGACAGTCTCCCACAAGATTTCTCTGAACCACCCGACGACATCTCCGGAGCCACGTACTCAGGGGTTCTGCTGCCCAGCAGCGGACGGGGGTCGAGGGGGCAGCGCCCCCCGTCGGAGGTTCGGGGGTTCTTGGGCGAAGCCCCCGAAAGGTATTCAGTTTTCACAAACTGGATATCTATAGACATCTGCTATCAAGGAAGAAGCCAGCATCTATCAATGAAAGAAGCCAAGCCAAGCCATCATCATTTCAAGACTCTAAAGAAGCCTGTACCTACATAAGTATATCTGGAGTCTGTAATGAGTCTTAGAAATAATTGTAAACACAAGAAATGGGTGACAAAATCGAAAGCTAGGGTAGAAAATAACCCAGGACAATCTTCGGAATCTTGACGGATGATTTGGCGGATCTCCGCAAAAATTCGACGGAAGATTCGAATGGACTCACAGAATACCTTCTGTGATTGTTCGGATTATCAGACAAAAAATCATAAAATTTCGGTGGATTTTTCGTCCTGTTACCGTTTGCATTCCAACAGTCGGATTTTGTCGAAGATTGATCCCAACGGCTATATTTATATCCGTTGGACTGTGCAAGCGGATGATCCGGCAGACATCCGTGAAAATTTGGCGAATCTTCCGCTCGTCTGTTGAAAGTTGCATTAAATGCTCTTTCCAATGCTTTGATTTTAAATAGCCTTGAACACCTTCATTCAAGGTTAATGCTGTCACGCCCCAGATCCAGAATACCGGAGAGCGGGAGAATGACTTACCAGCTATGTATTACGGGTAGATGAGTACCGTATAATACGATCAATGATGTCTGCAAGACAAGGGGGTGCATACTATATACAAGTCTCACTAGGGTTACTCAACCTCTATTGTCCCAATCATTCAATAAAAAGCAGTAAGTAGAGGACATGTAAGAATAAGCAGTACGGCGTCCCAAATGCTCAGTCAAAATGTTCTTGAGATCTGGCTTTACAAAACATAGCCATATAATATAACAAGGTAAACACAATCGTTATCAGCTGCAGACTGACTTAGTTACAATTATGTAAAAGTAAGTGCAAGACAGTCCGACTAACATGTCAGTGCCAAGCGACAAAAGTAAAGTAAGTATAAAAACGAGCAGGGGAGCAAGGAACCCACTCGTGTCCTCCTTCGATCATCCCTCTAGTATTGACCATCTTGGGGGTGAAAGTAAGCTGAGTCCTCGGAAGCTGGCTCTAAATCTGGTCATGCAAAACCAGAGAGGTTAGACCTCAAATAGCAAGTACCACAAAGGAAGCCCGACATGAGGAATTAGAACTAGTGATAAGAATTAAGAATATGATAAATAAGTTTCTGATTTGCTACTGGGATTAACACAACGTCACGACACTTCAAGCCAACTTCTCAACCAAACAAGGACAGAAGTGACCCGTCATGTCTTGACATTATGCTCATCTCAGTAGTTAACAGAGTTGGTACAGTATACAAACAAATCAATTTAAACGGCAATACAACCACTACAGCTTGCTAACTGTCAGTTCCAAGTTGCCCTGGAAATATGCAATAAGGGATTCCTTAGTTCTTACAATGTACGAGCAAGGCTAGTCTATCCAGAAATCAATTGTGCCAATCATGAATTAGACGTGTCCCAGCAGGACGCCCGTTATCGATATGCAGAAAAATATAAACAGATACCACTCCATGCCCGTATGGCAGGTTTGTAGTATCCGTGGGAACCAGCCGGCATGTCGGGGCACTAATTGTCCCAAGATGGCTGTTATGTAAGAACTCGAGAATCCATTCTCTCCATGTAATAGTTATTTTATTTAACTTAATAGTCCTTACGTTAATTGAAATCTCATGTCGTGGATCATGATCATTCTGAATGAGTACTTTCGTACAGAGTATGATATGCATAACTCTATAATGATGCCCGTGCAGTTAGGTTGTAGATCTTACATAGCGTAATACAACAATCAAACCTAGCCACGGGATAATCATACCTTGACTGTAAGGTACACATGATACTTTTATAGAAAGAAGTTGAAGTCAGCACGTGTCCATATGCCAATGTTCGGGATCGGCTAGTCGATCATAATGGTTCATGGTTCATACATGAATGTGTCTCATTCAATTCAATAAGATGACTAGCCAGTCTTTTAGTTCCAACTAGGAACGCATGATCAATCATTTAGTCAAGGTAATAATCTATGTCAATTCGTGACAAGGCATAGAAGTCAAACTAGTATTTAGTATGGTCGAGTCTATAACTCTCAGGGTTAAGTACCAGTGATACGGGATGTCCACAAGCCAATCATAACACGGGGCACACTCCACACAATAATATGTATTAAATACTAACATGTATCAAGTGGCACAATCCGGCAAAATGTGCGAGATAAGACAAAACGCTCGAATTCGACAAATCGTGCGGGATAAGACAGATGGCACGATTTTATCATGCGGTTTACGGGACTCATGCGATCCACAGGACGCATGCGGTCCGCAGGAGCAAGCGGTCCGCAGGACCAAATGTCACTTCTGTTTTTTGTTATACGTATTTCCAGTATACGTGTACGGAATTCCGACCCGTAATTAGACTTTTCTTGCTTAGCTTAATCTTGATTCGGTTTATTTTATCTTGGTTTAATTTGGTTTGGTTCATCATGGCATGTTAGCTTGGCTTGGTTTAGTTTATTTTGGGTTTGAGATAAAAAGGGGTTGATATATAAGTCAACTTTTCTCTCTCTCTCTCTCTTAATTACTCTCATTTACTTCTTCTTCCTCCATTACTCTCCCACCAACCTAGAGAGCTTAGTCAAGTGTAATCTTGATTCATGATGGATCTTGAATTTTATTGTTCTATTGTCTTCCCCTCTTGATTTTAAGCCTCTTTAGAACTTGGAGTTCTTGGTTTAGATGAAGGGGTCTTTGTAGATCTAAGTTTGTAGCCTTTTTGATTTTCTTAGGTTTTGATCTACTAAACTCTATTATTTTTATGTTTTGATTGTTCTACATTGTAGAGAATTCGATTTTACCCAAAATGGACCTTTGAAAAGTTAGATTTTGACTTGTTTTGAGAAAGTTATGGCCAAAATAAGATTTGGACATTTTCAAGTTCATATGTCCTGAATCTGGCATGGACGATGAATAGTATCGCATAGTGCAGCCTGCGGCATAGTGCCGTAGCCTGCGGCATAGTGTCGTAGAATGTCGCATAGTACCGCAGAATGCCGCATAGTGCCTGTTTTGGCTGTTTTGTGTCCTATTTGGCTGAATTGTTGCCAGAATTTCTCCCAACTCCCAACATGAAAGTTGTAGATCTTTTCCTTGGCATCAAGAATATGTTACTAGCTATTTATGCAAGTTTTTCTCATTCATGATAATGTATAGATAGAACACGATAGTGGCCTGTTAAGGCGCACTCTTAACCAGTAACAAGTAACATGACACGATAGTGGCCTGTTAAGGCGCACTCTTAACCAGTAACAAGTAACATGACATGATAGTAGCATGTTGTGGTGCACTCTTAACAAGTAACCTTGACATGATAATACATGATAGTTGCCCATCGTGGCACACTCTTGACAAGTAAACATGACATGTAATCTTGAATGCTGTTGTGACGACTATCTCGACATGTTAGGTACCTTTATCTTGACACCGTGGTTGAACCTTGTGTATGTGTGAACAAGGTACATGTCTCGTCTTGCATCATATCTAGGACATGAATTCTTGATTTCCCACGGTCAGAGATTTATACTGAATTGGACTAGGTTAATGACTAGATTGATTAAGTAGTTCATATAGAGAGAAGTTTCCAGTTACAGGCGATCCCGTTATCCCGGCCACACCTGATGGACTTGTAGTCTGCCGTCGAGTAGGGCACATTTCCAGCCCACTGTCATATGGGGCACTTCATGAAACAAGTTATAGGCACATTGTCATGTGTTGTACTCCAAGCCACCTAATAATTCTTGATAACTCTTCAATGGACCTCGCCTGGATAACCTGGATAGTCTGCAGGACTTGTAACTTCTGGAACATCTCATTGCATTTTACTAGTAACTAGGCTTGTGATAACCCTAGTTAGTTAAAGTATAGAGCCGTACTCATTGCTTGGCCTTGAATGATGAATGAAGTCTAGTCTTGTCTAAGCAATGCCAGTCTATGATTACTTCAGCACATTACTGTTATGCTTTACTCTTGTCGATAATTGGTTGGAGACTAAGCTATGTTCAGTTGAAGGGTTACAACCCCGGTCCTTGTTTGGTTTACGGGTTGTAACTTGGCTACCAGAATAGTCCCTTAGTTATCTTATCGTTTATCACCTTGTTTTCTCTAACTCATATCTTTTATTATCCTTTATATCTCATGTGCTAATATGATGGTTTTAGTTCTTAAGTGAAGCCTCCCTTGTGGCACTTGCTCTTCTGAGTTCTGACTCAGCTGGTTTTGTATGGCCAGATTTTGGAGTAGCTTCCGAGGATCTACCAGCCTTCCAGCCAAATGTTGAACACTAGACGCAACCCTGGCAACGAGTGAGTTTTATTTTGCTCTCCCACTCTATTGTAAATTATTCTTTTGAGGCGTTTAGCCGCCAAGCAAGTCTTAGCTCGTGTTGATACTTACTTTTGTCTGCCTAAGGGCTGTAACGTGATTGACAAATCCTAGGATTGATCATGTATGACTTAAACTTTTGCTAGTCTTCATATTTTGTATGACTGGCTTCATGATCATCTGAATATATAATATTTGGGACGCCTTACTTTGTATGTCTGATGATCTAATATCTTGTAACATTCACTTGCTTGCTTGAGATTGAGACACTGGGCTTGTTCTTGACCATAGATAAACCCTCATACATCTAGACAGCCGTGACCGTATTGCAAGGTGGGTTGTACTTCTATATACGTAGCTGGCTGTGTCTGTCCTCTGCTCTCCAGTATTCTAGTTCTGGGGCGTGACACCAAAGGGGCCAGGAACTCATGCGGTCCGCAGGACTCATGCGGTCAAAGACTCATGCGGTCTGCAGGACGCATGCGATAAAGACTCATGCGGTCCGCAGGACTCATGCGGCCGAAGACTCATGCGGTCCGCAGGACCAAGGCGGTCCGCAGGACGCATGTGGTCGAAGACTCATGCGGTCCGCAGGACTAAGGCGGTCCGCAGGACTAAGGCGGTCCGCAGGACGCATGCGACCGAAGACTCATACGGTCAAAGACTCATGTGGTCCGCAGGAGCAAAGCGGTCCGCAGACTCATACGGTCAAAGACTCATGCATTCCACAGAAGCAAAGTGGTCTGCAGGACGCATGCGGTCAAAGACTCATGCGGTCCGCACGAGCAAAGCGATCCACAGACTGATGCGGTCAAAGACTCATGCGGTCCGCAGGAGCAAAGCGGTTTGCTGACTTATGCGGTCAAAGACTCATGTGATCCGCAGGAGCATGCGGTCAAAGACTCATGCGGTCCGTAGGAGCAAAGCGGTTCGCAGACTCATGCGGCCGAACTACTCATCTTCTCCAAAAATTCGAGAAAGATGACCAAGGAACTCATGAACTTCAAACTTGCGTAACTCGGTCAAAACAAAATAAAATCTAACTTTTCAAAGGTCAAATTTGGGTAAGATAAAATTATCTACCACATGGAACAATTAGATTTTGAAAACAAGCAAGTTTGATAAATCAAAACCAAGGAAAACCGAAAATGACATAAACTTAGATCTACAAAATTTAAACCACCAAAATGAAAATTGCAAAGGACTAAAGGGTCTTAGAATCATGTGAGGAAGATAATAGACTATTAAAAATAGCATTGTCCAACATTCGGCAAGATATACTTGCCTCTCTAAATTGGGTTAGAGTTTTTGGTGGAGAAAATATAATGAGAGTTTGTGAGGAGAGAGAAAAGAAAAGGTGTATAAATGTCAAGTCAAGTTTGATCTCCACCACCCATTCCTTCCCCATACAATCTAGGCCATCCACCCCTTATCATGATGAACCAAGCCAAACTAAGTTGGTTCAACATGAACTGAAATAAACCAAGAGCTAAGCAAAAGCAGAAAATAAAATACAGAAAAATATTTAGCATGTAATTAAAGGAATTAAATACAGAATAAATGCATGATAAATACTAAATAATTACAGTCAAGTAGTACACATATTAAAAATACGTATCCCGTGAACGGGGAGTGACAGATGCTTCGAGCCTAAAATTTTTTAAACTACCAAAGCTTATCCACAAACAACTCTACAAAGCTTTCATTTGCCATCCACAAATTATGTTAGAGTTATTGAGTTAAAACGTGAGATCTTCATCTTGTTATATAAGGAGATCAAAACCTATTGTGAAAGGTTGAAGTTGGAGAGTCTTCAGATCCAAACTCTCGGTTGAAGTCGGAGAGGCCTTCGAACTAAAGCTCTCGTGTAAGAAGTTGGTGAGCCTTTATATGAAAACTCATGTTGTACTATTTACGATAATAGTGGATTAAAGTTGGAGAGGGTTCTGGGACTGGAGTGTCTATTGGGAGGATACCAGGATACATCGGGTGTCGGTATTGTTTTGCTTCTTCTCTTGCACTTATATTCTTAAAATTGTCCATTAGCTTGTGCTAAGTGCTTGATTAGTTAGCCTGACCCTATTCACCCCCCTCTAGGGTTCCTACATTTACGTCCTTGGACTTCAATTGAATTCTTTAGCTCTGTTATTTTCGCAAACTCTGATGTTGTTTCCATGATTGATACGTTGGCGCTCTTTCACAAATGTTCTACGGGATGTTCCATACAATAAGTATATATTTTGAATAATCTCATGAAGGTAAATTTGATTGAACAATATGGTTTCACGTAAGATACGGTTGACTAAGTCAGACTGGACATATACACCAAGAATTGTGTCGACCTTAGCAAAATTGTGTGTGAGATTCAAATTATGTTAGACAAGAATGAGTTTGACTTAATTCATAGAATGCGGGATGACTATTGATAGGGGTGCCATCGGACGATATTATTGTCGATGCGATATAGATGAACGTGCTTAAATTTGAGAAATAGTTCAAACAGAAATTTGAAGTAATCGGTTGTGATTCAAAACTTGTTTCGAGGATTTGTCGAATGACTTCATTCCTGAGTGGTGTATGGGATAGCCTTGGGAATATCGATCAAACTAAGGAACGGGGTGCCAATGAGTCTATCAGCAAGCATCACAGAATACAAAGCCTTAGATTAAGTATCATTGAATAAGTTGTAATCTTGAAGTTTTTTTTGATGAGTTGATTCGAACGAACTAGAAATGACGCGCACGGGATTGGGATTACAAGTAGAAAATACAAAAATGATTGAGTAGGTAGATTAAATTGAGAAAATGTTAAGGTATAACGAATGGATGACTCAGTCGAAAAATCGATGTAAATCGTATACGAAAAGTGAGCACGATTGGAAGATAGCGTGCATGAAAATGATTCGAATATACAAGAATGACTCTAAGGATTGGATAGATGTTGCTCGATAATTTGAATTAGCATAGAACGATGTGATTCAAGGAAATATATTGCTCGATGATTTAGATAGACGGATGAACATACGTGATTTTGGGATTGAACGAATTGATCATGTAACTAGTTTGGGGGATAATGTCACGACCCACTCACGAATATTTGGATACGTGTCAGACACATCCAGCCTACACTATGAGACACAACGTAGTAAGCTATTCTAAACCTTTAATTATCTTCAAACTTATATTGAATCAGATTAATCACATCATCCATATCGAGATAAAATAGAAATAAGTCTAAAGATGTCACTTAGTTACATTCCCAAAGCAATAGTAAACTAGAAACAAATCCAGCCAAATGTATGTAACTAGTTATTACAGACCAAGTTCAAATACGAGATGTAAGCTAAGCTATAGGATGTGGGCAGGTAAAGTGCATTTAAACCCTCCCTAGATTTGTCTTGTTTGTAAAATAAGACCTTTTAGAAAACTTAAGCAGTCTACACCTCCTTAGATTCCCCGCACGAGCAAAAAAGTCCTTACCGTCAATTAACCGTTAGAAATAGCCGTTAACAACATTTTTTTTAAAAAATATAAATAAAATACCTAAACTATCCTTCCCCTTCCCTACCAGCCCCCCTCCCCCATTCCCACACCAGTCCCCTTCCATTTCCACCGCCGGCTAGCCCCTACGTCGGCCAGCCCCCCCCGACCCGCCCCCTTCCTTCCTCCGCCAGCCCACCCCCGACCCGCCCCCTCCCTCCCTCCATCGGCGACCCGACCCCGACCCATCCCCCCTCCTCCCTCCGCGGCCAGCCTCCCGACCCCTCCCCCCTCCTCCCTCCATCGGTGACCCGCCCCTCAACCCCCTCCCTCCCTCCGTCGGCGACCCGCCCCTCGACCCCCTCCCCCCTCCTCCCTTCGACCCCGACCCACCCCCCTCCTCCCTCCGCTTGCGACCCGCCCCTCGACCCCCCTCCTCCCTCCGCCGACGACCTGCCCCCCTCCCCCCTCATCCCTCCGTCGGCCATCCCTGACCCCCCCTCCTCCCTCTGCCGGCGACCCGCCCCCCTCCCCCCTTCTCCCTCCGTTGGCCATCCCCGACCCCCCCCCGCCCGATCTGCCCCCACCACCGGAGAGAGAGAGAGGGGGGCAAAATCGTCTTTTAAGACTATTTTTAACGATTTTTAACAGCGTGGGGGGTGATTTGAGCATTTTCGTAACGGACTAGTTTTTTCAAATCAGGGAGTCTTTAATTGCATTTTCGTAACATCTAAGGAGGGTTTAAATGCACTTTATCCGGATGTGGGCTAGTGTCTCAGCGGCAGGTCCATAGTATGAATTGTAAAGCAACTCATCCTCAATTAATTCACCTGCAACGATCCAATCAGAAAAGGAGTAAAGTACAATCCTACAACTTACAGTTACTGAAATATGGAAATGACAAATATAGAAAGACATAGAAATAAGGAAATGACAACTAGAATTTATAATTGCAACAAGAAATAACGGTTGCAATATAATAAGAGATATGAACTATGTAAAGTGATTTTGAAAAGCTAGTAGACATGTGATCGGCTATAATAGGAGAACTTGTAACATGTAAATAAAGACAACATGAGGGTACGACATTGACTACACGTGCACAATATGCAGTCAAGCTCGGATACATGTACTACTTTACGGGCTTTGATCATATGTTAACTAGACATTTCCCCAACCCATACAAGTGTAAGACAAGTGTAAGAGGAATACAACATGTAACATGAAAGAATAGTACAAATTGAAACCTGTAAGGAAGGTACAACTTAAGAAGTGCTAAATAGAACTTAAGATACTTGTAAAGAACAACTTGTAGGAAAAGTGAGAAACATGTAACGAAAGTCTAATATGTGAAATAGGAATCATAAATAAAAGCGTAAAGTTGTAGTGTACTTGTCTTGTTTTACCGAAAAAGATTGATGTTAAATGTTGATGTCCAAAGTCCTCAAGCTGTAACAAGGTATAATATTTCTTAGTTAAAGGTTAAGTGCTATCTATGGGTTGTGCTACTTACGGGGTCACGTTGTATTAGACATGGCATACTAGTCCTAATATTGAACATTAAGACTAACACAATATTTAATACACATCAAAATTAGGTTTTAGTAAGTTAAAATCACAAGTCATCGATTACTTATATTTGACAGGAATTTAATAATAATTAAAAATATTTTATTTTAATTATTAAGTAAATAAAGTATTTATGAAAAGAGGTCCGACAATGTTCGTTTAAATAGTTAGACGTCTTAAACTAACATGCTACTATTTTTCCTTGGTCAAAATTAGGAAAAACAATGAAGGTATCAAATTTGTAGAATTTTGGACATAACTTACTATTTATAGAATTATTTGAATCAGAAACTATTTTAAAAACACTTATTTATAATTAATTGTTAATAAAAACTAATTTTTAACATATCAAAACTAACCTAAAATTAACATATAAATATATGAAAATGATCTACAGAAAATCTAATATTTGATTCTGAATTTTACTTAACTTTACAGCACTGGTTAATATTTACTAAAAAACAATATACATAAAATACATTAAATAGTACTTTAAGTTTTTAACTAATAGAAAATATTAATAGTAATATTTAATGCTGGAAAATTTATAAATAAATACTACATGTGAAAACACTAATTACCAGTATTTTTCTAATATTTATTAATAGTATTAAACATGCATTAAAAATTATAATACACAGTTTTCATAATTTTCTAATTAATATTTTTAATTACTAAATAATATATTTAATGAATAAATAATTATGCAAAAATTATAAATGAATACTACAATTAAAATTACTATTTATCAGCATTTCACATAAATTTTACACAGTATAAAAGTATTGATAAAAGTACAAAATACAGAACATATGATAAAACAATACAATTTTCGTATTATTAACAGTATATACACACACATATATATATACACAAAAACATAAAGCCATGGCTCGAACTCAGACTTCCTGGACAGGATCTTAACATAGCTGCTCTGACCAATAGGTCAAATTTGATTCTATGTTAAAAACAAAACCCAAAATTGATTTGGTATTTGCATAAGGGATTCGCTTTGATTTAAACTATACCAAGGACTAGAGTTTAGTTTCTTATCGAGGAAGAAGAAGAAGGTGGTCGCGGGGTGTCAGGCCGGAGGCAGGTAAGTCGCCGACGATGCTCGTCGGCTATGGAAAGATGAGTGGAAGGTAGAAGGGGTGGAGTGAAGGAAAATGAAAAGGTGCGAGGGCCTTTAAATAGAAGAAGGGGGAGGAAGATCAAACAACTCGTCAAAAACGGTTACTGAACAAATTCTATTCATCTTCCCAATAGAGAGTTCACTCTTTGGTGAATTCAATTCACACCAAAGGTTTACTTTATGGTGAATTCAATTCAATTTACATCTAGCCATTTGCACATAAGTCCTCCACTTAATTCCTATTTACCATAAGCCATAAAACCCTCATAAGTCATAAAATCATAAAACCCTATGTATTCTAACCTACATAAATTCTAACCTACACTTAATATGTATTAAATGTATTCTGACCCTCATAAGCCATAAAATCCTATATGTATTCTAGCCTACATGTATACTAACCCTCATAAGCCATAAAACCATAAAATTCTATATGTATTAAATGTTATATCTATATGTATTCTAACCTACACTTCATGTATGCTTGCATGCATGTATTAAATGTTATATCTATAAGTATTCTAACCTACATGTATTAAATGTTATATCTATAAGTATTCTAACCTACATGTATTAAATGTTATATCTATATGTATTCTAACATGCACTTAATATCTATATGTATTCTAACCTCCCCTCTATTGGTATTTACTCATAAGTCATAAAACCCTATGTATGTAATATCTATATGCATTTCTAACCTACACTTAATAACTAAACACTTATTTTCTAATTACTTAATTATACTTAATTATAAATACTTAATTACAATTTAATATTCTAATTTACACTAATAAAACTCAACTAATATAAAACTTATTTTAGTCTAAAGAATTTATATTATATAACAAGAAAATATTTATAAGTTGCCCTTAATAAATTTATTTAATCATAAAAATATAAAACACTAATTTATTTAATTAAAAAAATTAAGGAGTTACAGATAATGATCAAATTTGATCTTAAATATCGAGGAGATTATGGTATATCCAATTCGGATGATAGCACCAATTGCATGACTCGAAGTTTGTTGCAAAGAAAGATCGTATGGTTATGTATATCATCGATGGTATTGAGGCGTATCAAAAATTGATGTGCGATAATCCGGGGTATCTAATTCGATGAATGATGACCGTGTAAAATGTTATTTTTTCGATGGATGCTATAGTTGAGATTTTAATAATAATAAATTTTTGGATGGATGAAAACGAAAACGAAAGTGTCTTGATTGTTTCGATGATAACCACAATGTTGACGTCTTTGTCTTGTACGAGCGTAACTTCAGCCTCGCACATGTGTTACGTCGGATTAGGCAATTATTCTGACGAAAATCTGGTACAGTGATTCATGTCTAGAGGGGATGATTGAACTTGCGAAAGATCAGGGCGTGACAATTGGATTATGTTGACTTGTGGTTTGATGCAAAGGTAAATTCGAAGATTTTTGGGACTTGTAATTGATGATAAAGTAAGTTTGAGGATTGGGTAGACCCAATGTGCATGTCGAGAATGAATTAGTCTAGGCTCAAAGCAAGAGTTATGCCCCAAAAAGGACGATTATCCTGTAGGAGCGTTGGCATGGTGATTTCATGTCCAGCATAGATAATCAAACTTGTGGGAGATTAGGGCGTGACATATTGTTATGCTAGACAACCTTGTGATCGAATACGTAAATTATGTTAAACGACTTAAGGAATATTGTATGAAAATTATGGTTTAGTGACAAATCGTGTCATGGTGTCATCGACTTGGATATGACGAATATGTGGATTATATCGAACATGTTTGAAGATATAGACTACACGAATTGCTAGTTTGTGTAACGCCCCAGAGCCAGAATACTGGAGAGCGGGGGCGTACATAGCCAGCTACGTATATTGAAGTGCAATCCACCTCGCTATACGGTCACGGCTGTCTAGACACATGAGGGTTTCTACAAGCCATCAATCTCCTATGGTCATGAACAAGCCTATTGTCTCAATCACAAACAAGTAATAATAGTCACAAGATAATAGAACATCAAATATATAATAGTAAGGCATCTCATACATTACATATTGGATGATCATGAAGCTAGTCGTACAAAATGTCAGGACTAGCAAGAGTTTTAGTCAATACATGATCAACCCTAGGATTTGCCAATCATGGTACAGCCCGTAGGCAGACAGTAAGTAAAGGTGCAATTGAGCTAACACGTGCTCGCCGGCTAAACGCCTCAAAAGAATAATTTTACAATAAAATGGGAGGACAAAAAGAAATCCACTTGTTGCCAGGGTTACGTCTGGTGGTCACCATCTGGCTGGAAGACAGGTAGATCCTCTGCTGCTGCTCCGATATTTGGCCATACAAAACCAGCTGGGTCAGACCCCAGAAAGAGCAAGTGCCACAAAGAGGGCTTCACTTAGGAACTAAAACTAGCATATCACAATAGAATATTAAAGATAATAATTAAAGAACTGATAATAATAGAGATAACAACAGTAAACTGAGTACGAGGAAACCATTCAAGTAGCCAGGTCACAACCCTTAAACCAAACAAGGACCGGGGTTGTAACCCTTCACCTAATTAAAAACCCGTCTCAAATATTATTGGTACGGTATAGACAATAAACGAAGAGAGGACACAGAATTGTTCCGGGAGCCAGGTTACAACCTTTAAACCAAACAAGGACCGGGGTTGTAACCCTTTACCGGAACAGAACTGGACCCCTGATCTTTATTGTTAAGGCCAGTATAGATAATCTTGTTATTGAGGTAAGATAAAACATGACAAGCATGACAGGGGGCACAATAAGACAATAAACGAAGAGAAGACACAGAACTGCTCCGGGAGCCAGGTTACAATCCTTAAACCAAACAAGAACCGGGATTGTAACCCTTCGCCTGAACAGAACTGGACCCCTGATCTTTATCGTTATGGCCAGTATAAGTAATCATGATTTTAAAGTAAGGTAAAACATGATAAGCATGGCATGGGGAGCAATAAAACAATAAACGAAGAGAAGACACAGAACTGCTCCGGAAGCCAGGTTACAACCCTTAAACCAAACAAGGACCGGGGTTGTAATCCTTCGCCTGAACAGAACTGGACCCCCGATCGTTATTGTTAAGGCAAGCATCAATAATCATGTCATGTTACAATCTTGCACAGGATCAGGATAAGACTAAGATGGAATAAATTCCATCCAATCAATCACGGCCAATCAAGAGTACAGCTTGATACTTTTAACTAACTAGGGTTATCACAGGCCTAGTTACTAGCAAGATGCAATGAGATTATACCAACAGCCATAAGCCCTGCAGACCATCCGGTTATCCAGGTCGAATGTCCGTTTATAAAGAATGCAATACGTGACTGTGTGCTGGAAATGTGCCCTACTCGTCGGTAGGCTACAAGTCCACTTAATGCGCCCAGATAACGGGATTGCCTGTAGCTGGAAATCTCTTCATGACTACTGAATCATTCTAGTTAATTAGCCTTAGTCAATTTCAGTAGGTACCCCTGACCGTGGTACTCAGGGATCCCCATCCTAGACATGATGCAAGACAGTACCAGTTTATTTGTACAAACACAATCGCCCACGGTGTCCAGGTCTTTCATACTTGTCATGTCAGGCTAGCTGTCGTAATAGCATGTCATGAAATATCATATCAGTTTACTTGTTAAGAGTGTGCCACGGCGGGCCACTATCGTGTTCTATTCTTACATTATCGTGAATGAGAGAAACTTGCATAAAATAACTAGTGATATATTCTTGAGGCTAAAGAAAAGATCTACAACTTTCATGTTTTGAGTTTTTTTTTAAGATTCTAGCTACAAAACAACTTAAACAGGCAAAAAAATAGTGAAATAGAGCAATTCCGACACATGAGATTCTTGTACAATTGGCGCATGAGATTCCTGCACAATTGGCGCGTAGGATTCCTGCATAATCGGCGCATAGGATTCCTGTATAATTGGCGCGTGGGATTCCTGCACCATTGGCGCATGGGATTCCTGCACAATCGGTACATAGGATTCCTGCACAATCGGTGCATGGGATTCCTGCACAATTGGCGCGTGGGATTCCGGCATAATTGGCGCGTGGGATTCCTGCACAATCGGTACATGGGATTCCTGCACAATTGGTGCATGGGATTTCTGCACCATTGGCGCGTGGGATTCCTGCACCATCGGCGCATGGGATTCCTGCACAATCGGCGCATGGGATTCCTGCACCATTGGCGCGTGGGAAACTCACGTTGCGTCTTTAGTACATGCGCGTAGGGAACCTATGCGCATGACACGCTTAGAGTTAAGGGATGCGTTGCCGGGACTTTACAGCGCATGGCCTCCCGGCGCATGGCCTCCCGGGCGTATGGGGGTCATCGTCCCCAATCAGCAAGTTCAGCCATAAAAATTTCGAAAACTTGTAATGGCCATAACTTACTCATCCGAAGTCGAAATCAAGCGAAACAAAAGTCAAAACTGCATGAAATTGAATTCTCTACAACAAAGAACTATTAGTTTTCGAAAATAACTAAGTTTTAGAGATCAAAACCAAGAAAACCAAAAAGTTACAAACTTAGATCTACAAGAATCCATCCATCAAATCTAAAAATGTCAAGTTCTAAAGAGGCTTAGAATCAAGTAAAGAAGAGAATGGATCAATAAAACTTGAGATCCATCCTGAAACAAGTTTGCACTTGCCTAAGCTCTCTCTCTCTCTCTCTCTCTCTCCCTTCTGGTGGTTGAAGAAGTAATGGTGGAGAAGAAGAAGAAGTAAATGAAGAGAGAAAATGAGGGAATGGGAAATATAAATAAGGGGGGTGGTGGTAGGTGGGGGTTCGGTCCACCTAAAATCAAATCAAGCCGAACCAGCAACAAGTTGAACCGAACCAAGAAGTAAATACGGAAATAACTATGCAGGAAAATATGCAATACGAGTCAAGAATACGTACACGTATACCAAGATATGTAATACGAACCACAGACATTACAAATCTACCCACCTTAAAAGAATTTTGTCCTCGGAATTTAATTAAGAGGCTAGAGCGGCAAGGACAAGCTATACTAATCGTAAGCTATAACAAGCAGTCTATTATGCAGTCATTTATTCAAGCAAAGAATTGAAAGCATAAGGCATAAGGAATACATTATACCTTACGAGTCAAACAGGTCGGGATATCGCGATCAGATATCATCCTCACGCTCCCACATTGACTCACCCAAAGAGTGATGACCCCAAGCAACACAGACTAAACTAATAGTCTTATTCTTGAGTACCTTCTCTCTCCAGTCTAATATAGACACGGGCCTCTCCTCATACGAAAGGTTGGTACCAACAACCAATTCCGAATGATCCAGGATGTGGCTCGGGTCCGGGATATACCGTCGCAGTTGGGATATATGGAACACGTCATGCACCTCACGTAGCGACGGTGGAAGAGCGAGATGATAGGATACATCACCTACTCGCTCCAGAATATCGAACGGTCCTATATACCTAGGACTAAGCTTTTCCCGTACGCCGAAACGAATGACGCAGTTAGGCGAAATCCTCTGGAATACATGGTCGCCGACAGAAAACTCAAGAGGGCGCCGATGAGAATCGGCCCAATGACGCTGGCGATCTTGGGCAACTCGAAGATGATCTATGACTCTCCTGACCACTTCAACGGTCTGAGCAATCATTTCCGGACCGAGCATCTGCCTCTCTGCGACATCGTCCCATGCTAGCGGAGATCGACACTTCCTACCATACAGTGCCTCGAATGGTGCCATCTGGATACTGGCCTAGAAACTGTTGTTATACGAGAACTCTACCAGGTGCAGGTGATCTTCCCACGAACCACCAAAGTCGAGTGTACATGACCGCAACATATCTTAAAGAGTCTGGATCGTGCGTTCCGACTGGCCATCTGTCTGCGGGTGATAAGCTGAGCTGAACTGGAGGCGAGTTCCTAAACTCTCTTGCAAGCTACGCCAAAAGTGTGACGTAAATCTAGAATCTCTGTCCGAGGTGATACTGATTGGTACACCGTAAAGCCTGACGATCTGCCGGAGATACATCTTCGCTAGCTGAGCCGTCGACTGACCAACTCTGAACTGGAGAAAGTGAGCCGCCTTCGTGAGCCTGTCTATGACAACCCAAATAGCGTCTCTGCCAGCCGGGGATCTAGGCAATTCAGTCACAAAATCCATGGTTATATGCTCCTACTTCCATTCTGCAATTTGCAAGGGCTGAAGAAGTCCAGCTGGCCTCTGATATTCGGCTTTAACTTGTTGACAAACCAAACATCGAGAGACAAACTGGGCTATCTTTCTCTTCATGCCATTCCACCAAAAGTGCTGACGGATATCACGGTACATCTTCGTACCGCCGGGATGAATGGAATACTGCGAACTGTGAGCCTCTGTCATGATCTTCTGTCTGATATCTCCACTGGGTACACAAAGACGCTTTCCATGCCTAAGTTTACCATCTTCATGAATGTATAACTCTGGTCTTCGTCCTGCCTCACACTCTGCTCTGAGTCGCTGAAGCTTGGAATCTGCTGACTGCGCCATCCGGATCCTCTAGACTATAGTGGACTGAACTTGCATGCTGTCCATCAACGCCACACTGGTAAGAAGGATAACTTCTATATTCATCTTCTGAAGATCTGCTAACAGCTCTGGTTGCACTGTTAGGAAATAAACTTCGACTCTCCTGCTCAATGCATCTACAACAACGTTTGCCTTCCCTGGATGATACTGCAGGTTGACATCATAATCCACAAGCAGCTCTAGCCACCTCCTCTGACGCATGTTAAGATCCTTCTGGGTGAACATATACTTCAGGCTCTTTTGGTCGGTGAAAATCTCTACCCTATCTCCGTACAAGTAGTGCCTCCACAACTTAAGTGCAAACACTACTGCTGCCAACTCCAAGTCATGGGTTAGGTAATTCCTCTCATGATCACGATGTTGTCGTGACGCATAAGCTATTACCTTTCCATGCTGCATTAGAACACATCCTAAGCCTCTGCCTGAAGCATCACAATACACTGAGAATCCTCTAGTTCCATCTGGAAGCGTGAAAATAGGAGCCGTCATCAAGCCTCGTTTCATCTTCTCAAAAGAATCCTGGCACTCTGCTGTCCAAGCAAACTGCACATCCATGCGGGTCAACTGGGTCAATGGCGATGAAATTCGAGCAAAGTCTGAAACAAATCACCGGTAGTAGCCGGCCAATCCAAGAAAACTGTGAACTTCTGCAACCGTGCTGGGCACTGGCCATGTCTCAATGGCCATGATCTGTTGGGGATCCACTTCTACTCCTCCTCTAGTGATGATATGGCCCAAGTACGAAATGCGATCGAGCCAGAACTCATATTTACTAAACTTGGCATATAATTGGTGCTCTCTGAGAATCTGAAGAACAACTATGAGATGCTGCTCATGCTCCGTCTCACTTTTGCTGTAGACCAGGATGTCGTCCAGGAACACAATCATGAACTGATCCAAATAAGGCATGAAGATACGATTCATAAGGTCCATGAATACAACCGACGCATTGGTTGCTCCAAAGGGCATAACAAGGAACTCCCAATGCCCATACCTAGATCTGAAAGCTGTCTTCGGGATGTCCTGCTCTCTGACTCTGATCTGATGGTATCCTGACCGTAAGTCAATCTTCGAGAACACTGCTGCCCCTTTGAGTTGATCAAACAAGTCATCTATCCTTGGGAGAGGGTATCTGTTTTTGATTGTCACTGAGTTCAAGGTACGATAATGTACACATAATCTGGACGTACCATTCTTATTTTTCACAAGAAGCATCGGAGCTCCCCAAGGCGATCCACTTGCATGAATGAATCCCTTGGTTCTAAGTTCTTCAATCATCTTGTACAATATCTCTAATTCTGACGGCGCCATTCTGTAGACTCTCTCTGACACTGGGGCTGTTTCGGGAATCAAGTCGATGGTGAACTCGATCTTTCGCTCTGGCGGTATCCCTAGAAGCTCTTCGAAGAAAACATCTGGAAACTCCTCGACTATCCGAGGTAACTGCACTGCTGCTACTGCCATCCGCAACACTGGAGGAGAAGATTCAACTTCGACTCGGAAGAAGGAAAACTCCGGCTCGCCTGGAATGCTAAAAATAACCCTGCCGATATGGCAGTCTCTCCTAGCATACTGGTCCCTCAACCAATCCATCCCTAAGACCACATCATAATCGGCCATTAGGAACTCTATCAATCTAGCGGGAAACTCTCTACCGCTAACTACGATCTGACACGAGGAAAACACTCTATCTACTCCCACAAGTCCGTTACCAGTATGTATATTGAGCCTTACTGATAATGACTCGGGCTCCAATCCTATCCGTGTCGCGAATCGTGCAGACATAAATGAATGCGAGGCACCAGAATCAAATAATACTGAAGCTGGAAAGGTGTTGACGAGAATAGTACCTGCCACTACCTCACCTGGTGCTATTCCTTCTTCTTCTATGGTCAAAGCCAGCACTTGACCATGTCCTCTGGGTGCGGGTCCCCTCTGCTAAACATTCCTCTCTTTGCTCTAGATCAGGGCTTGGGCTTGGGCATACTGCTGCGGTCTCTGCTGCTGGAATGCCTGGGCCTGCATCAGCAATGGCCTCGAGAACGGGTACTGCAGCTACTGCTGCTGGACTGGTGCTGGTCCTCTAACTGAAGGACTAGAGAATGCTGATAAATTCTCCCTGTTCGGGCAGTTCCCAACCCTGTGGTCCGGGGCACCACAAACCAAGCACAAACCCTGTGCTCTGCGATACACTGATACCACATGCCCTGGCTTCCCGCAGTGTGAACATCCCACTGTGGAAGACTGCTTCTACTTCTGCTGCTGAGGGTGCGTTGGAATGTTGAACCGACGTCACTGAGACTGCCCGCCTCGGAGCTCCAATGGTCAAAGCCCTGGCTGCCGGGGCTGGTGCTGATGACTGATTCATCTGGCCGTGAGATCACTTCCGATATTCGGTCCTATCCACGATCTTCTGGGAGGTATATTCATGCCTCCGGGCTGCCCTCAGTACTGCATCAAAGGTCCGATGCTCAAACTGCTCTACTACCAACAAGATCTCCAGGTGGAGCCCCTGCTGGAACCGCTGGGCTCTATCGAACTCGGTTGCTACCAAGGTAGGAGTAAACCGACTAAGTCTCGAAAACTCGACCGCATATCCGTCGACCGTCCTGTCCATCTGCTTCAGATTGGTAAACCTCGTCTGTAGATCATACCGAGCTACAGCATCAGAATACTTGGTCTGGAATCTCTCCCTGAATACTGTCCATAAAATAGGGGCCACTAATCCATCAGCCTGTGCTACCCACCAGCTGCGGGCAAGATCTAGTAACTGCAGGCGCACTACGGCCACCTTCTCATTCTCTAGAGTCCTGGCTGCTTCTAGAATCACCTCAGTGTCCTGAAGCCATGCATCTGCAGCGATCGCATCTTCACTACCGTCGAAGAATGGAGGGTTCAAGCGCTTGAAGCTGTTGGCCGTGCTATTACCCTGATGACCTCCTCTGGTCAACACATCAGCCACCGCCTGGTGTAAGGCATCTCCTCGACGATCCTGGGAGGCTAATAGTGACCTGATAAGACCCACCAAAGTGCCATCATCAGGCTCTGCAGGCTGGACGGGCTGAACTGGTGGTTCTCCTCCGGTAGGCATGACTCTGGAGGCTACTCCTGAATGCTGGACTTGATCTCCAGGTTGCTGCTGATCCGCGGAAGGTGCTCCGCCTTGCTGATCGACAGGTCCAGGAACAATACCGCTGAAGAAGACGACATAGGGAACAATAAGGAAGGACCAGGACAGATCAACGATACAAGCATGTGATCAGATCAAGATTCTCAGGGATTCAGAGGATACGAGTAAAGATCAAGGGCGAGTATTGATTGAGACATCTATTCGGTAAACCCTCACATATCTTGATTTACATGACCTGTATGGGCCACCACTAAAACCATGTAACGCCCCAGAACCAGAATACTGGAGAACGGGGGCGTACATAGCCAGCTACGTATATTAAAGTGCAATCCACCTCACTATACGGTCACGACTATCTAGACACATGAGGGTTTAACTACAAGCCATCAGTCTCCTATGGTCATGAACAAGCCTATTGTCTCAATCACAAGCAAGTAATAATAGTCACAAGATATTAGAACATCAAATATATAATAGTAAGGCATCCCATACATTACATATTGGATGATCATGAAGCTAGTCGTACAAAATGTCAGGACTAGCAAGAGTTTTAGTCAATACATGATCAATCCTAGGATTTGCCAATCATGTTACAGCCCGTAGGCAGACAGTAAGTAAAGGTGCAATCGAGCTAACACGTGCTCGTCGGCTAAACGCCTCAAAAGAGTAATTTTACAATAAAGTGGGAGGACAAAAAGAAACCCACTCGTTGCCAGGGTTATGCCAGGTGGTCACCATATGGCTGGAAGACAGGTAGATCCTCTGCTGCTCCGATATCTGGCCATACAAAACCAACTGGGAGACCCCAAAAAGAGCAAGTGCCACAAAGGAAACTTCACTTAGGAACTAAAACCAGCATATCACAATAGAATATTAAAGATAATAATTAAAGAACTGATAATAATAGAGATAACAATAGTAAACTGAGTACGAGGAAACTATTCAAGTAGCCAAGTCACAACCCTTAAACCAAATAAGGACTGGGGTTGTAACCCTTCACCTGATTAGAAACCCGTCTCAAATACTATTGGTACGGTATAGACAATAAACGAAGAGAGGACACATAACTGCTCCGGGAGCCAGGTTACAACCCTTAAACCAAACAAGGACCGGGGTTGTAACCCTTCACCTGAACAGAACTGGTCCCCTGATCTTTATTGTTAAGGTCAGTATAGATAATCATGTTACTGAGGTAAGATAAAACATGACAAGTATTACAGGGGGCGCAATAAGACAATAAACGAAGAGAAGACACAGAACTGCTTCGGGAGCCAGGTTATAATCCTTAAACCAAACAAGGACCGAGATTGTAACCCTTCGTCTGAACAGAACTGGACCCCTGATCTTTATCGTTATGGCCAGTATGAGTAATCATAATATTGAAGTAAGGTAAAACATGATAAGCATGGCATGGGGAGCAATAAAACAATAAACGAAGAGAAGACACAGAACTGCTCCAGGAGCCAGGTTACAACCCTTAAACCAAACAAGGACCGGGGTTGTAACCCTTCGCCTGAACATAACTGGACCCTCGATCGTTATTGTTAAGGCAAGCATCAATAATCATGTCATGTCACAATCTTGCACAGGATCAGGATAAGACTAAGCTGGAATAAACTCCATCTAATCAATCACGGCCAATCAAGAGTACGGCTTGATACTTTTAACTAACTAGGGTTATCACAGGCCTAGTTACTAGCAAGATGCAATGAGATTATCCCAACAACCATAAGCCCTACAGACCATTCGGTTATCCAGATCGAATATCAGTTTATGAAAAATGCAACACGTGACTGAGTGCTGAAAATGTGCCCTACTCGTCGGTAGGCTACAAGTCTACTTAATGCGCCCAGATAATGGGATTGCCTGTAGCTGGGAATCTATTCATGACTACTGAATCATTCTAGTTAATTAGCCTTAGTCAATTTCAGTAGGTATCCCTGACCGTCGTACTCAGGGATCCTCATCCTAGACATGATGCAAGACAGTACCAGTTTATTTGTACAAACACAATCGCCCACGGTGTCCAGGTCTTTCATACTTGTCATGTCAGACTAGCTGTCGTAACAGCATGTCATGATATATCATGTCAGTTTACTTGTTAAGAGTACGCCACGGTAGGCCACTATCGTGTTCTATTCTTACATTATCGTGAATGAGAGAAACTTGCATAAAATAACTAGTGACATATTCTTGAGGCTAAGAAAAAGATCTACAACTTTCATGTTTTGAGTTTTTTTCAAGATTCTAGCTATAAAACAACTTAAACAAGCAAAAAAAACAGTAAAATAGAGCAATTCTGGCGCACGGGATTCCTGTACAATCGGCGCATGGGATTCCTGCACAATTGGCGCATGGGATTCCTGCACAATCGGCGCATGGGATTCCTGCACAATTGGTGTGTGGGATTTCTGCACCATTGGCGCGTGGGATTCCTGCACAATCGGCGCATAGGATTCCTGCACAATCGGCGCATGGGATTCCTGCATAATTGGCGCGTGGGATTCCTACACAATCGGGGCGTGGGATTCCTGCACAATCGGCGCATGAGATTTCTGTACAATCGGTGCATGGGATTTCTGCAATATTGGCGTATGGGATTCCTACACCATCGGCGTATGGGATTCCTGCACAATCGGCGTATGGGATTCCTGCACCATTGGCGCGTGGGAAACTCACGTTACGTCTTCAGTACATGCGCGTAGGGAACCTACGCGCATGACACGCTCAGAGTTAAGGGATGCGTTATCGGGACTTCATAGCACATGGCCTCCCGGCGCATGGCCTCCCGGGCGCATGGGGGTCATCGTCCCCAATCAGCAAGTTCAGCCATAAAAGTTCCGAAAACTTGTAATGGCCATAACTTACTCATCCGAAGTCGAAATCAAGCGAAACAAAAGCCAAAACTGTATAAAATTAAATTCTCTATAACATAGAACCATTATTTTTCGAAAATAACTAAGTTTTAGAGATCAAAACCAAGAAAACCGAAAAATTATAAACTTAGATCTACAAGAATCCATCTATCAAATCCAAAAATGTCAAGTTCTAAAGAGGCTTAGAATCAAGCAAGGAAGAGAATGGATCAATAAAACTTGAGATCCATCATGAAGCAAATTTGCACTTGCCTAAGCTCTCTCTCTCTCCCTCCTGGTGGTTGAAGAAGTAATGGTGGAGAAGAAGAAGTAAATAAAGAGAGAGAATGAAGGAATAGGAAATATAAATGAGGGGGTGGTGGTAGGTGGGGGTTTGGTCCACCTAAAATCAAGTCAAGTTGAACCAGCAACAAGTTGAACTAAACCAAGAAGGAAATACGGAAATAACCATACAGAGAAATACACGATACGAGTCAAGAATACGTACACGTATACCAAGATACATAATACGAACCACACGCATTACAGTTTGAACGTACGGTAGTGATATGAAGAGGTATTGGTTGAGCGGAGCTTACCATATGATGGCTTTGTTGAATGACTCAGATCCCTTGGACTAAATGCTGCGAGTGCGAATAGAAGAAAACTATGCTCGAAGTTTAGAAATCGGAGTGATGCAAGCTTGGATTAAAAATCATGTACTATAAAATTTGGTTTGACCGGGGTCAGTATTGATATTATTGTTTGGGAACGGTGATTCCAATACTGACGGTTGACTTTAGCCTGGAAAGATAGCCTAGCGGTTAGGCAGACATCCCTGTGCGGAGAGATAAAAATTGTACAATTGACCCTAGTGAGAGTTGTCGAAGTATTCTTGAAAAATCTTAAGGATTGATAGGATTAGAGAATAGTATTGGTGGATGGAATGATACAACTATGTTGAGCACCACTCACGAGGCTTGGCTGAAATACATATATTCTAGGGACGCCTAAATATGTGCACGATCCGACTCGAATGGTAATGGCAGATTCTCTACCACGAGGCTTGGTTGAAATGCATGTATTTGGAGGACGCCTTAAATATGTGCACGATCCAACTAAGTGATACTTTGAATTCAGGTGGGACCAAAGGAACGGAAAGGTATCGAGAATTTTGAAACCGTGAGTTTCAAAACAAAATATTGATGGTAATGTGATCGTTGGATTCAAAATGTACTAAGGATATCGCTCGGGTGTGTTGCCTTATAACTAAGTTGTCTGTGTGCGTGACGAATGTGACTTACCTATGTTTGAGAGAAGTCGATGAGTGTGTACTCAGTAAGTTTCGAGGATGAAACTTTTTCTGAGTGGTGTATAATGTAATGCCCCATCCCGTTCAGTTCAATTGGAGGAATAAAAATGCCAACGACATTTGGACTTAGCCATGCAACGGCCTGCTCGAAGTCCCGCTCAGTCGAGGTAACTCCTCGCTCATGTGGATGGCTTCGGTGAACTTATTTCTGCTTGGCCTTCACACTAATAAACTGGATGTTTTTAATGCACAAGTTAGGCTTGATAATAAAAGAGACGAATCCATATAGCTAAGAAAATAATTCCAACTTGGGTCATATTGAGTTAGAATATAGAAAGGTTCCATGGTCGGCTTAGAAGTGTTGTACGACGTGCTTTCAAAATGATACTCGGTCCTTCGTACCGCGGCTTGGAAGAAGGAAAAGTTGGTTTATATTGCTACAAGACTATGAACTTAATATAGTTATAGGCGTCGCACGATATAAATGTTTGATAAAGCATGCACTGTCCTACTATCTAATGCTTGGCATAGCATAAATTATCTCACAGTCCTAATGCACATTTTTACGGTACAAGGCTTAACATAGCCTTTGCTCGTCTTACGGGTTAAGTTGTTGCACGATTGAGTTAGGCAAAGTTATGGCATGGGCTATCGAAGTTATAGCAAGCACGGTCCCACAAATTTTACGACTTATTATAACCACACAGTTCTATGGTCTCAAAGCTCGTCATATGGAGTATGACTTGGGCGGTAGTGTCATACCGAACACAAATTGGTTTAAGGCACGAGCCACGGTTGGTTTCAAGATAAGTATGCCACGATTTATGGCACTGATATGGAACACGGTTGATTCAAGTTGAGTTTGCCATGAGGGCTATCAAATAGTCAGTCCTGAGTTGAGTAAAAATAATATGGTAATATGGAAAATGCTCACGACCGTAGGTCGTCGAGATAGTCTCTGATTTTGGTAGTCTCTAGCATAGTACTGAAAAGATGGTAAAACTGGAAAATTGATGACTGTGCAAGACGGTAGTTCGAATCGAATCTTGCATGGTCATTGGACAACTTGTACACAAGGAAAAGTTTCCTTGGACGGCCAACCTGGGGCCATAGGACTGTTCTGACCTAGGAGGAAACACGGTATAGTCGAGCTGGAAGTATCACTCAGGTTAGTCAGGAACTTTCAGTGGGGCTCGCTACTTGCACTGAAAGGGTCGCCGAATAACAAAGCTATAAGTTCGCTATAGCTTTGTGGTGCTAGTGATTCTTTTATATAGATGTGTCGGCATAATAACGGCGATCCGCATGCATGCCTTTGGATTGAGTCAAGTTAAATGTGTGCGATTTGCAACACAATGTCTAGGCCTAAGATTTTGCTACAACGGAGACACCGTGCTTCGGCATGAGACGTGGCATCCGAAAGCTTGAGTCAGTGACACTAAGTTCATAAGTCTTGATTGATTCACTTGATGATCGCAACAAAAAAGGGCACGAGGCGACAATCTGGTTAAGTCACACTAAGATGTGAGGCACGTCCTCGATATTGAAGCATGAATAGAGTTTATGGCACATCCATATTTTTGCGTCTAAAAGTATGGGCTAAAACGACAAGCACGAGTCGATACATTTATGTTGTTGGCACGAGAAATGTCTAGAGATACAACGATAAGTAAGTTATCGGTACGATAGCATGGTGATGGTCTAGAGACACAAATGGGCCAAGTGTCTATGTCCTAAAATCGATCCTAATGCAAGAATATAAAGACAATCATAAAGTGATTATGTTGCACAAATTAAATGAACGTGTTGGTTTTGTATGGGTGGGCGAGGAGCTCACACCACCAGTATGGTTGTGTACTGACATCCACACAGTTTTTATGTGCAAGCACAGGTAGAAGATCGTTTGGCACAGAGCTCGCTTGGATGCATCGAGGTACGGAGTTCCTTAGCATTTTGAGGCAACGGTCGCTTGGAGTCTGGACTTATACGGAACATAATGTATGGAAATTGCCTTTTGAAGCATCTATAAGTTGCAGTCTGGAATTTTTGTATTGAGAGATGAGAGAGAGCTGAGTGATTGTATTCTGAGAGAAGAGTGAGCTTGAGCGATTTGTAATCTTGGCCTCATGTCCCATTTGTAATCTTTATTTCAGAATCAATAAAGAGCTATTTGTATGACTTATGTTATTTCAACTTTTCGCTGGTGACATACTGTTTATTCAATATTTCTGCTTTGGGACTTCTGTGTGACAACCACATCACTTAGCCTGTAATCGGCCATTATGGAACCCACCTTACGTGAGCGCAATCTATGCTCATGCGGCATCACGCCTTAGCGAGAACGATCGCTCATCTGGGAGCGGGACGTGACATCCACCACCTCAACCTCCTCCTCCAAACTCCTCACATTCCTCAATCCTCATTCTCATACATTGTCCTATGGGTGCCCTCTCCTTCTTCTTCCTCCAACTTCGACCTCCTTTTTTGCGACCTATTCATATGTCTTTAGATCGGCATCGTCGAAGCCTTCGACTCCCTCATCCAGCTTCTCTCTTCGTCTTCCTCCTCTTCTGCCAACGTCGCATCGCTACTCGTCGACGAGTGCGACCTCTCCATCCTCATCCGCCACCTCCTAACAATTCTCCCCCGTATGTTATCTTTAGGACTGTCAAAAAATTTGACAGTCCTAAAGATAACATATTGTCAAAAGTTTTAACAGTCCTATATGTTGGAAGGACCATTCATTTAAGACTGTCAAAAATTCTGACAATCCGAAATACATAATGGACTATCAAAAATTTTGGCAGTCCTAAATGAACAATATATTTTATTTAGTACTGTCAATTTTTTTTCACAGGTAGGACTGTCAAAAATTCTGATAGTCCTGAAGAAAAAATTAGACTGCCCCGAGTAGTATTTTTGAGTGTCAAACTTTTAAATAAAAAAATAGACAACCCTGAATAAATTTTGTAGTGTCTTTATAAATA
Organism: Iris pallida; assembly: GCA_029216955.1. Classification (NCBI taxonomy): domain Eukaryota; kingdom Viridiplantae; phylum Streptophyta; class Magnoliopsida; order Asparagales; family Iridaceae; genus Iris; species Iris pallida. The sequence continues at coordinate 7,067,687 of JANAVB010013600.1, read as the reverse complement.
ATCTAAGAACATTGTTAAGCTTTTTTGTTGTTGTTGTTATTTTAACTTTTTATCGATTTATAAGAAAAACTAGATAAGAGGACGAAAGAATTAAGCACTTAGCTCCGGCCAACATAAAGGCCCGGAGGCTGCTCAAATGGTAAGTTATCATGTAATGTAATCATACATTGTAAATACTTGCAACTAAACTTAGACTTTCTCGGCTTTGCCTTCACTGATAACATCAGACCCAAACCCAAGTTCAGGACAGAACAAAGCAGAGCAAAGAAGAAAAAGAAAATAAATTAAGCAACATAGTGATTTTCTAGCCCCTTTTTGTAACATTTTTTTTGTGACCGTGCCTCTAGATCAAAAATGATTACTTACGTTTTCGATCTGGTATAAGTCTCTCCATCCTTGTCAAGTTTCATTCAATTTTTGACATCTTTTGTTAGATCGTTTCCTAGCACGAATATCTCTAGTTGGGATTCCACAATATTGAACTTGTACTGTGATGCAAGCTTCGTCCAGTTACGAGATCGACGATCAAATGTGGGCCCACGATTTGTCACAGGCGCGCGTATTTGCAATCCGTCTTTCGATTTCATATTCGAGAGCAAGGATGAGCGTGTATTGACTCCACAGCCTAGTTTTATATATGGTTTGTCTTATTTGGACATCTATCAGTTTGACTATATTTTCTGGTACCCTATGGGCCCATATGCGGACATAGTTTTACCCCAAAAACATCTATTTTTCTTTATATATCCATTAGACTTATGGAGAACTTATGGATAATATTTCTTTATTTCTAATGTTTTTCGAAATCTGTGGGGGATGTTTATTTCAGCATTCGAAGATGTTTTCTCCACTCCACTAGGCTTATCCATATCCGACATGATCATGTCTGATACGTCTCTTAGTCAACCAACAATCAGACACGTATACATTGTCCGTCTATTACAATACTTACATGCGCATGTATGTTTCATTATTAGTGTCAGTTCTAGTATTATAAGGTTTATGTGAGTTGAACTTGTTATTTTTTTGTTGACCCGTATTAGACTTGATACACAATTTAGGTGCATGATTATTAGGCTTGTCTCGTATCCGATTGATCGAGACACACATTGTTATTATAGACTTGTTATAGATGTTATCAATTGTCATGGTACATGATTCTCGATTTACAGAGAGTTCACGAGTGATTGACTGATTATGGATTTTTGATATAGTTTACATGATTGGATTAGACACATATAGTATCATTGGTGGGTAGGACAGTTACTAAGCTCATGAGCATTGTGTCACAACCCCTTTGTAGATGTTTACAACATTTCAAATAAATGCTACTACACGAGCCTATATATAGATACCGCTAGTCTCATATGAGAGTAGCTACACAATTAGCCCTCCCAGCGTGACAACTCTTGTGTCGAACGTTGTCCTCGACTACATATTCACTTAGATTGGTTATTATTCGTAGTGTACCTTCATGTCTTCACTTTTACGGTCTAGTAAATTTTTCTAAGGGTTACTTAGTATTAACAACTAAAATGTTTGTTATATGGTCTATACCATTTATTTGACTCTTAATACATCGCATCACTACGATGTTATATGGCTAAGAGATAATTTTGCTCCATTGTACTTTAAGGTATTTTTAACTTACGAAATTATGTATATGAACTATGATGACTTGATTGGAAGACGAGAGTGTATTATTGTTTAGTGAATGATGAATCATGGTTGACAACAATAGAAAAAGAATTCATTGTCTGTCTAGAACACTACATTTAAAAAAATTATTTATGGTATCAAACACATGCATTATATTCCAAAAAGTAAATTATATATATAATAGAAAATATTATATTACCAAATATAATAAAGTATATCCGAAAAAAATAATACATAGGAATAAATTTTCTAGAAATATGAAATTCTTGGAAATATACTCATTGATTTGCAATTTTCACTTCCATCACCCACCTACAAGCAACCAAAGAAACGTTCGGTTCAAATCCTCCCGCCATCAACATCGTTTGTTTCTTTTCTATCCCCCAAAACCTAGGGTTTCCAAATCGCTCCATCCCCCATGGAGGCGGTGGTCATCGACGCCGGCTCCAAGCTCCTCAAAGCCGGCTTCGCCGCTCCCGACCAGGACCCAGCCCTGGTAAGCAAACCCCAGTCCCCCAAAACCCTAACCCTAATTTCCCCCAAACCCTAAATCAACCCCTCCTCCATGATCTCAATCAGGTGATGCCGACGAGGATGAAGCGGGTGGTGGAGGACGTGGACATGGCCGACGCGTCGGCGTTCGAGGAGTTCACGGTGGATCCGGTGGCGAGGGGCTTCGTGAAGGACTGGGACGCGATGGAGGGGTTGCTCCACCACGTGCTGTATGCTTGTCTAGGTTGGGAGATTGGGGAGGAAGGACAGGTTCTCTTCACCGAGCCGCTTTCCACCCCTAAGGTGAATGGAACCATGGAAATTCCCTTCTAAAGTTATGATTTTATTTGTTTTACAGAAATGATTGAGTAGATTTGCATGTTTCAATGTTTTCATAAAAAAAAAACTTTTAGAAAAAAGTTGGTTTATAAAAAACAGTACTTCTGAAACTTAGTACCAAACCTTCGTAAAGTGATCGCCTATTTGAGAACACGACTTCGGACATAAAATTGTAGGGTGGACTTAAAATTGCATTATGAAAACACTTCAAACATGAAAATTGTAGGAATACATATTATGCAAGGAGACATTGCTTTTGCTAATTCGAATTGAAGGGTGATATCAAATCAGTCTAATTTCGGCGTCATATACATAGTTAGCACATTCGTTATAGTTAGCGGCTTCGTATCAAGGTCATCATCAATATCGTCACTATCGTCAATATTGCCACTATCATCATGAGGCTGCCCATAGGAGTTTGTAGCTAGGTATTTGCATGGTTCTAAACGGTGGTAGGCAGGTGCACGGCAGAAAGGGTCTGCCTGCCGCCTAGGCTGCCTAGGCACCTAAAATATTTTGGCCATTTCCCACCATTTTTCACCATTTTACCCTTGTTTATAGCATAATATGCATATTTCAGCGGTTCAAAGCATATGTTTTGATTTGGAATGGACTCCATGACTCATGGAATATCCAAATAAATCCTAATTGAGCTATGCTTTTGTTGAAGCAATAGTATTACTAGTGCATGTTGTTAGTCCATATAGTTTGGAATGTATCAACACAAGATTCAGTAGAGGTCTTAAGCAACACATCATTCATCATGTCACTTACACTTGTACTGAATAATAACCATCAACGACTTTCCAGAAGTTTTCAGAGAGAAATTGTGTCGTATGAGGTTTGTGTAAATTTATAACCTTGTAAACTTTTTTGGCTTAACTTATTCTATTTCGGACCAACTTCTTGATTTAGGAACATGCTTTCCTTTACTAATTTTGTGTGTGATCAACTTGTAGAAACAACACCTGTAAATAGGGTGTCACTATTATAGCAGATATGCCAATTGTGTGTATTTTTCAAGCTGATAATCTGACTGGGAATATATCTTTTATTGTATCACTGTTGGAATTCTATTTCTCAATAGATTGAGCTGGACAACTTGCTTAAACACTCATTTCGTATATACTATAGAGTTGGTTGTCGATATGTGGAGTGTTCAGCTCTGTGACGCTTGGTCTTTTCTTCAGTTTTTTTTTAAAACTAAAATCTGACAGCAGTCCAAGATAGACGCCTGCCTGCGCCGTCCCATCTCTGCCTACCCCGCCAATTCTACTCCGTCGACCTATTCCATCGTCTATGGCAAAAGCGGGGTGGAGGGGGCCGCCTAGTGCCTAGGCGCTACCTAGGCGGTTGCCTAGGGCACCATTTAGAATATTGGGTATTTGAGAGGAAGGGTGTAGCAAGCGACAAATGTTTGATGGAGTTGAAAATAAGCATAGATCCGAAAATTTTCGAATAGGTCAACTTTTCGAACTGCTGTTGAATACATGGGCAGGCAAGAGACAACTTGGCAAACTGAAACATCTTAGTAGACAAAGAAAAAGAAAACAAAAGCGATTCCCGTAATGGTTTGCACCTACTTTTAGGTTAAGTGTTACAAAGAGCATTAGCTCAACTCTATTACATTCCTAACGGTCACCTCATTGTCGCTCACCTAAGGTTGTCTTTTCATCATATGCTGCTTGAATTTCTGAGCTCTCTTTCCTGTTGTGCTACTTGTCCTTTGACGGTCGAAAAGCAAAGTGACATCATCATCTTCTGGCATTATGTCTCTCAACTAGCTATTCTATGGTGATTTTATAGCGGCTCTATCTACTTCAGGACAATGACTAGTGATTGACGTTTGGATCATTTCGTAAGATCGGTTCCGAAGACGACCGACCCCTTTTTTCGAAGGGGGGAATCTATCAACGAGCTATGACTCAAACGACCAAAGTTTCAAATTTCACAAAAGAATCTTATGTCCTTGCTAGTTGAGACTCTGATAATGCGGACTCCATCTATGCATACTCCGCAATGATACTGTTTGTCCAGCATCGCACCTTCTCCGTCTACATGGCCAGTAACGATGACGACAATTCGGAACGTCGCATGCATGCAATGGAGACAATGATCCAACAAATACAAGAAGTTATAATCATCTATTACTTACTCGAGTTGCCTCCGAAGTGAGTCCTCCGTCGACGGTAACCGAGCAACCGCCCACACCAGATGCGTACTAGCCAACTGTCACTTTGAGCTCCCAGATATACGAACGATTCTGAGCACGTTAAATTCTATGGTAAGTGAGGACAATCGACAAAAGACGGGAATTACACCTCTAAGAGGAACAAATATTCTATTTTGAAAGAACTTATTGTCAGCTTCTTTCAGATATGAATCTATCTGATTCAAAAGGGAAGAACTTGCGTCAGTATCTCAGTTTCAATTCAAACATGAGTTTGATTTACACTCCACGTTCTGAGAAATATTTACCATCCAGAAAGAAAAACTCGAGTCTTTATCTAAAGAAATGCGTGATAAAGGGCATATGTATAGAAACTTTCAACGAGATCAGATAATGCGTTTCAAATCTTTCCAAATGAAATATGTTCCAAACATCTATGCCATGGTTCCTTACTTCGACATGGTACAAATATATGAATTACACCCTTTTAGATACTTTTTCAGACCAATTGCTAAGACTAAGTAGCAGTCCTAGATTTTTATCCATTTTCATGATATTATGTATGAATCAGATGTATCATGGCCAATTCCTCATAAGATTCTTCCACAATGTATCGAGTATTTCTGGATCTCAAATGTGCCTATATCGATGGATCATGGAACGTATGACTCATTATTTCGACGAATCATTTTTTCAGACAAAAGATTTTGCACACACTTATTTGAAATCTCACTTAAGTATTCCTTGTATTCCAGTATTTCTTGATAGTGTTTAATCTTGCGAGATTTTTCCTGTTGGTTATAATTTTGTGAGAGTTCCTTTAATCATTCTATCTATATTCTTATTTTGTGTGAGTCCCTTTAATTGTTCTATCTATATTCTTCTACATTTTTGACCTTAGGGGTTCTTTGGATCGGTGCTCTTGGGAGGAAGTGACTTATTGTCTAATGGAAGTGAAATGCGTATGCTTTTGAATTTCATCCTAGTTCTTGTCTGGTGGAAGTATTTTCAATATTTGGATAAATAATATTTTGTACGTTGGAAGTGGAGAAATTTACACTTCTGTGTTTGAATGTTAATATGAAGGAGGTGAAAGTAAAAAATAATACATAATAATAACAAATTTTAATTAATTATATTACTTGATAATTAGTGATTAATATTAATTATTTAACTTTTTTCATTATAAGTATTAACAATTAATATTACCAAAAAAATTAATACCTAATTATAATGTATTATATTATACTATTATTGTGCATTAGTACTTTCTTATTTTAATATTTAATTATGTTAACAATAACTAGCATTTAAATTATGACACCTATGTTGCACGAATACGAAAATGACACAACACAATAAACACACGAGCACAAACATATTTGATGTGTGTTAACTATATTTTGGAATGTATGTGGTGTGTGCGATATGTTTCCAGTATGCATCCGAAGACACCGGCCAATTTTTTTTTTGAATGATCTTGCTTCCTAACTAAAATATATAAACTTATTACAAATTTATATTTTGCTAGATAATTATTTGTAATTTTTTAACTTATGATATTATTACAATGTTTAGCTAGATAAAATTGTAGGGTGGACTTAAAAATTGCATTATGAACATACCACTTCAAACATAAAAATTGTAGGATGGATGTAGAAGCACATTTTGAAAATGCTGCAAACATGAAAGTTGCCACGTGGACTTGGGATCATTGCTTTGGAACATTTATATAGACAAATATTTATACAGAGGACTTGGGATCTCAACACGGATACTCCAAAATTCATTTCATGTTGTGCGCGTCGTACACACGTATCGGACGCATCATGACACTCCTAGATATACTAGGACACCAAAATAGGTGTCGAATCCATGTCACCGTGTCTGAAATATGTCATGTTGAATCTGTGTCCGTGCGACAGTCATCACATCCATAAAATGCAGCTTTAGAATTGAAATTTTCGAGGTAGACTTGAAATGCGATTCCATTAGTGAAATCACATTTAAAATCACAAATCCATTAAAGAATGATAGTTTAATAATAAATTTTGAAAGCACCCATTTTTTGGAATATTTCTTAAAAAGGATATTAGTTTAGTAACAAAATCCTGTTTAAAGGATCAAGTTAACGGTATACCTTTTCTCCGTAAGAAACGATGCGGCTAATGTGCAAATGGACATTTGTGGTTTGAGACTTCCTACTGACACTATGGCCCGTCCAAGAGTTAGTAGCAAAAATTTGAAGGATAAAGTGTTCGGAAATGATTTTTTTCCTGTAGATGGGGCTTGAAAGTTAGAAAATGATGCACTTGTTGGGGTTACTGAGTCAACTTCTCCCTGTTAGTCTTAAAAGAAATCCCTATCCTAATTGGAGTTCGGAAATACTTATTTTAGACTATTCTGATTATGGTTCTTGTACCAGTCTTCCTAATTAAGATAAGTTCTCTCTCACAGTATTGCAGCATGATAGCTTCTAGTCATCACGAACCTTCAATTGGAAGATCCTGGGTTTTACACTCATGCTTCAGGAAAGGACTTTGTAACATTTTACTTAGTGATTTTCTTATCTATGCAGCCAACTAAAACATTTCTCATATGCTGCCCCTTTTTGGTTGTTGGATGGACAATGTGCCTTTTGGTTAAGCAGCTCTTGTTGGACATTCTAAGTAGGCCAACTTTATGACATCCATAATGAAGTAATGAAGCTAATCATTAAATGTTACTTGCCTCAAAGCTCATTTTGCCATGATACAATGATTATGTGTGATTTGATATTATATTAATGTATCTCTCTTCACATGGATTTCTCTTTTGCACGTATTAGTTCAGTGGGCATCTGTAGATTGTAACTGTATAATATGCCTTTTATTTCCAATTGCAAGTTGCATTAACCCCAAAATTTCTCTCATCCAGTTTTCTTATAGTTAATAAACATTATTAAGAGATGGCATGTGAAAATTGAAAAGTTATTGCCAATCATATGATTAATACGAATATATGGAGAGTATTTTTGCCAAGACTCCATGAAAGGACCACCTTGGATGGTATTGCATATGGGACAGAGAGATCTTCATTGGTGACTCCTAGATAACTGCAGTAGGTTAGGAACGAGGAAAGGTTGAGAAAGAATTGGTTAGACTTTGCTGTGATAGAGGATGTTATTGGTGCGTGGGAAGTCTGATGAGATCGATTTATATAATTCCCACGAAACTTGGATTGGGCATGCCAGTTATAACTTGTTCTCTTTCCCATTTATTGAGGAAATATATATGGTCAATGGCATAACATATATCAAATTACTAATCTCGTATTAAGTGTAAATTAACTATACAACATGGTCTAAATTGATAGCCGGTTGCCTGTATCTCTTTTCTTCACAGGCTGTGAGAGAACAGTTGGTGCAGATGATGTTTGAAAATTTTAATGTCTCAGGCTTTTATGCATCTGAACAAGCAGTATTGTCTCTTTATGCAGTAGGGCGCATCTCAGGATGCACTGTGGACATTGGACATGGGAAGATAGGTATGTAGACTCTTATCTATACATATTGTAAACTATGGTAATCACCATGCTATTTACATTAGGTTTTTCTTGGATTTTTACCAGAATCTATTGTGATCAAATATCTTAAGGAATCCTTGCAACTTGACTTGACAGTCTCATATCCATGCTTGTAAGTCTAAGTATATTTCGCATGGTATGATGCTTTATTGTAAGTAGAAAATCCACAGTGAGCCATAGAAATGAATGATTCTAACTACAACTGGTTTTGGGAAACCATGCTTGTACGAGTTAACAGTCTCATATCCATGTTATACGAACCGGTTCTCTGGTGCAAATTGATCTTTAATAAAACTCCCTTTTAAGGAGTTCCTAGACATTCTTCAATGTTTAGCCTTTGATAGGTATAGGTTTATTTTTATGGGTTGTAACAATAGCAGATGTTGTTACTTCATTTTTTTCTTTCTATTCAGTTACTACCTAGACTTCAACCTGAATTGATGGTATAAATTTATTGAAGTTATCAAATGTAATATTGGACACATTCATTGAATGTATTGGCCTATATTGCTATAATTTTTTACTTAGAGATTGTAGAATTACTAGCAAACTATCAATGTGTAGCTTGTGGTGTGCTGCCAAAGGACAAAAATTATATAGGATGCTAGATTGGAGGACTGGAGATGGTCCTTATCGATGGTCTCCTAGGATGGGTGATTATATGTCCAGGCATAGAATGGGGATTGTGATGCCAATAGTCGCGAAGTAGCTAGTGAACAAGTCGAGGTTTAATAAAATATCCAAGGGGACTGCTGACTGAGAGAAGATAGGCTCTTGGAGATTTTCTCTTACGATACGATATACTAGGTTTCCATCATGGTTTCGTAATTAATAGGTAGGAAAGTTGCCGCTTCTTATGATGCTTATTGGAGTAAGGGATTGTGTGGTCTTCGATGGTTTAATAGCTCAAGATGGATGGTGATAAAGCTAGGAATAGGATTGCTTACCTCTATTGAGGCAATGATTAGTCACTCTTTTTAAAAGCGGAATTGGCGTCTAGGCGATGCTAGGTGGTCATGGAGCACCTAGGCTCTAGCCGATGCCTAGGCGGAATTTGTCGTTGCTAGTTGGCGCCTAGGCGGAATTAGGCAGCGCTAAGCGTCGGGTGTCCGTCCGACTACCACCTAGTGACTTAGACAACCTTGTGATTAGTTTGAGAAAGGTGATTGGAGGTTGCCTTTGTTGGAAGATTTTGTGCAAAAGCTTGGACTTGGAATCTAATAATAATCAAATAAGGAAACCAGATTACAAGTCTACAACTAGAAGATTAAGGAGGCCTGGTTTCAGCGAGGGCCCGAGGCACTCGCTAATGAAATAGCACGACTTTCTGCAGAGTAAAGTGTGAATCTCAAGATGAAATTCTTGGTCTGTCCGGTATTCCATTTTTATTCGTCTTCGGTGCTCTCCCAACCGTGCGGAAAGGTTTTCTATCGTATGACTCACTAACTTAATCTTCCGTAGGAACCGAATGTCCAAACCCGTTTGGAAAAAGGGGTACGGTCTAACTTTCTTGCTGACTGAGAGAGAGCGGGGATTTGCATGTCCCTTTCTTTACCTTATGAGTTGGTAGTTTTCGAGAAACCACATCCCAAGCACAAAAGGAATGCTTAGGAATGGCATTGTTATCCCAAACTATTTTGGCCCCCTTCCCGCATATCCATACAAGATTCGAGTAAGGGGGTCGAGGTCAAAAAAGATTTTTTTTTTGAAAGTTCGTCTTTCTTCTTTTCCATCATCAGCTAGTCGAGCTCTGCTTGTTCCGCCTATCAGATTCTTGATTCTTCTGCCTATTAGATTCTTAGTCAAGTAAATTGTATTTGGACTTACCTTATTTAAAGCCATCGTAGGATAACATATTATGCATATTACGAATGCCTTTTATAGCCTTCTCCATTGCCCGGCCTTGATATGTTTGATGTTTTATGTTTTACATTACTACAGGTTGTAGAAGGAAGGAATTGGTTTATTTTAAACTGGTTTTAGCTGCATCACGTATGATTGTATCCCAAATTTTCTTTATTTTTTGAATATCAATAATTAGAATATAGAAAAGGGAATAACAAAACGTCTAGAAATAAACGATTAATTTTTATTAGTAAACCTACTACTCCTTTCTCATTGCGTTCGTCTTACTTCGATTATTCAATACTCGTTTCTTTCATAACTTTTTTCACTATAAAATAGTCGAGTACACCAGAATGGAGGCCCAATGCTAGCTATAACAAGGGTTAGTGAGAGGCCTAAGTGCTAGTAGAACCAAGTGAACCAGGCCTACTACTAAATATTGATTCTCTCTCCTAACAACTCTCTTTTATCTATATTAGACGAACAACAACATAAAGAAGGCTTGCATTAAGCGGTGTTTTTTCAACCAAAGCAACGGGTGTGGACAAATCCACTAAAGCCGCAAGGCTTGGGGATACAATTCCAATAAGGTTTAGATGAGAATCTTCTTGATCATCTTTAGTCGATGCATCATGCATACCAAAATTGGCTTCAGTCATTATGTATTGAGAAGAGGAAAAGCCTCTCTAACGGCTGGACAATAGTAAAAAGTCATCACAAAACCTATTTGTACTAAAAAAACAAATGTGATGGTACGTTTGGTCCTATGTCCCTAGAGAAGGCAACACCTTCTCTACTTTCGGAGCTCGCAAAGAAAAAACATCTTTTTTTTTAATGATATTCCCTTTCATTCGCTGAACGAAGAAAGCGGTCTTTGTCCAAGTTATCATTGACATCAGATAGAAAAATATAGCCTCGACATTTACCAGTATGATTATCGGTGCTTTAGTAACAATTTTCATTGCCTCGGGATTCGACGAGTAGAAATAAGTAACCAAACACATTTGGTATAATCTCACTCTTCTAGATGGATCATATAGAAAGCAAGTTGTTTTGGATACATTTAGACAAAAAAAGCGGAATGTGACAATTCCGGAATGTGACAACTCCCCATACATATGGCCAAAAAAGTCACTTGAACCCGACAGACCCAATATGTGTCAAAGCATAGCCAAACGGACCAACCCCCTTCGAACAAAGGAACAAATGGTTTAGTGAGCCTAAAATGGCTAAGATAGGTTCTGAGGTCCAGCCTCTTTAAAGGCTCATTCCCGTCGAAGGACGAGGCCCTCCGCGGAGCTAGTCATGTTGAAGAACCAGCCTCTCTTCAGAGCCAGCCGAGCAGAGGGACTAACTTCTCCACATAGCCAGCCTAGTTGAAGACACAACTTCACCCAAGGCAGACCAGTTTCTAAATGCTCACTCCATTAAAGCATAAGCATTTGCTAGACCGCTTGGCCTAATTATCCTGAGCGGGATTTAAAGGGTGGTTACCACCCTAATTAATGAGTCATTACACCCATGACTCCCCACACTAATGGGTGGGAGGCCAACAACCTCAGTTTAGCCGCACCGGCTACTGCTCCAAATAATGGGTCATTACACCCAAAGTAATTGGAGGATGGTCATCAGCCTGTGCAATCGCGTCGACTAGTCTCGTCACGGTTTTCTAGTCTTGCCGAAGACTATCCAAACTGTCGTAAAGGGGATGCTACACCCCTTGGAAATTCTATAAATAATTCCTAGCATGCTGAATAGGAGGAGAGCAGATGACAACTAAGGAAGAGAGAGAGAGAGAGAGAGAGACCTCGATTCTTTGAGAAATTCAACAATATCTTGCTAGCTTGTCAGTTTCCCTAGAGAAAATCCTACAAGCGAGCCTGGAGAAGATCGAATCTTGTTTTTGTATCGCAACGAAACAAAGTAGTGAAGCGTTGACCAAGATTCCATCGGCACACTTTTCCAGAATCTACTCATAGAAAATTTATTATAAACTCTCCCAAGCGGGAGTTTCTTGTAATTTTTTCTACATTTTAATACAAGTTCCCCATTAGCGATCTTTTTGGAAAATACAGACTTCACATATGAGTTTAGAACCTTATGTGAGCTTACCTGCACTAGCCTCCCTACACGTGCCGATGTCCGTCTCGTTTTTTTTTTCCTCTAGCGTATTCCAGAAATTCCTTATGAAGGAAGGTATCATTCCAGTTTCGATTCATATAAAATCAAAACACCAAGTAAGGCCAAGGTAGTGGAAAGTGTGACAATGGAGTCGCGCCCACTCTGTAGTCCAGTTGTTGCTTACTGTCTAGTTGCAACTAGCAGTTGTGCTAGCAAGTGCAATGGGGTAGGCATGCGTCAAGTATAGATAGAAAAATGGAGAAAACTTTCATGGGAAAAGATTTTGTCAGTTACACTTATGGAGTCTTGTCTAGAATATCAAAATGGATATTTCTACCTATTATTTTGTTATTACAATGAGATTGGGTACCAAAAAAATTAATGAGAGAAAAAAAAAGGTTGGTTCGGCTTCTTCGTCCCTTGTTCCTCATATGTCATTCGTCCACTTGTCTTTCTCTCGAACGTAGTGCAGTCAACATTCCTACTCGTCTTACCTATTTTGGGAATCATACTCTTATCGTCGTGCTTTCTATTCGCTCCAGTCTAACCAATGACTAAAAGACTAATCTCATTCTTATAAACAATGACTTACACAAATAATAAATGTTTGGAAAGACATCATATTTGAACCACCCATGGCTTAAAAGCAAAGCTAGTTGGCCCAAGAAAGAGACAAAGACTACACTAAATAATCGTATGGTTGCCGGAGAAAAGGAGAAAAAATCCTAACGTTGCATGAGAAAAGGAAGGATTGTTATACAGAGTAGGGTAGTCCACTATCGTGGCTCAATCATGTTATTTCTAAATTCCCACCAATCGCAGTCACATCAATGTTGTTTTAGTGAACAATCCTCAGTAGTACTCAACTGCTGAACTTTGGATGGAAGGGGTATCACTAATAATGAATCCTTGATCAGTGGTGATCTTTTAATTTTAGGCCTTGAGTGAGTTTTCTTGTGCTTATTTTGGTGCATTTAGTCACATAAATATATATTGGTTGAGGTTGGCTGACATTGACATGTAAGGCATGTTATACTATTAAATAACAAGCCTTCTATTAGCTATCTCATTTTTAGTTATAGTTAATATGTGTCTCCTATCTCTCTTGAAACGAGTTTGTTATAGACCGTTGTTACCAATAGTCCTATGATGAGTGGTGCAGACACCAAAGGCTTTGGAAGAGTTTCTTGACGAGATATCATGGACTAGTTTAGACTTGGTTGGTGTCAAGCGCACTGGATCTATTGTGGATGTTCCTATAGGAAAGGCCATGTTAGTCCGTGTGGTCGATGCGTTGGGAGTACCTATTGATGGAAGAGGGGCTCTAAGCGATCACGAACAAAGACGTATCGAAGTGAAAACCCCAAGGATGGACTAATTAGATCATTATCTCAGATTGGCACACGAGGCGCCATAAGTAAGGAAAAAGCACGGGCCTAAGAATAGGCACCTTTGGGTGAGATTACTTTGGTATCTTGGGTTCCCTCTTTGCATGCCCTTGAGTTGCGAGATGAGACTTTCGATTCTGGTTCTTGGACTTTTAGATATAATAGATGGTCACGAATTCAACTTCAAGGGCCTTGCTGCTAGTTGGGTTATTCCATCTCCCTGTCTAGGATCCTTTAGGTTTAGAGATCGAATCTTAATTCATTGGTAGAGAACAACACTTAGAGCAACCAGACATACTACAATAACCTAGCCTATTCCATTTTTTGTTTTCGGAGATAGAATATAAAAATGCACAAAGAAACTTAATTAAAGAGAACTATACTTCCTTCGTACCGTGCTATTATAATCGAATTCAAGTTGATTATGTTTCTCGTTTCTTCCGTTGAGAAAGACGATCAAACAATTCCCAATCATGGTCCTTGTGGAACCAATTATCCATAATAAAAAAGAAACTCTATATATGTAAGGTAATAGTTTCATATTTATCTGAATTTATCCTTAGGCTCCCTTTTTCTAATAGGATTCTAGCTAGAAGCATACATGTATTGGAATGTCCTTCATATGTATTAAATAACCATGCATGTAGGGGTATAATCGACGATTTGAGAGCTTATTGGAAGGATTGATGAAGTACTTATGTTTGGTTAACTACTTGACTCATTTGGGATTTTTTTCTCGTAAGTGGTACACCTACATCCAACGCTTTCTTCAAGAAGTCGTTTATCTCCCTTTTTTTGTTATTCTTTATGAGGATCTTAGTTTTTGACCCGACCATACTACGATGTATGAAAGTCAGGTTGTTGCCCTTTGCAAGTGAAATAAAGGGAAGACGATGGCCTGACCATTGTATAATGATATTCTAACAATCTTTTTAAGGAGAACAATCGCGTGAAATAGAAGATGCGTGCCGGCCCAAAAGATAGGATATGATGGGTCGTTAAAACACCCTAAGATGGTTGTAAATTGATCTACTATCGATTTTATTCCTATATAGGTATCTTTGCCTCGTAACTTATTGAGAAGGTAGGTACCATTACCATACCATTTGTAGGAAAGGTCTAGTAGCATATGTCCACCTTGCCTGTCCCTACAATAGAAAAAGGCTCGTTTCGTTCAGCCTTCCATCGTTAACTTCATTTTATTACTTATTGAGAAGCCATCTTGTAGTAGTTGTTGAGAGTGTTTTTTCTTAGGTCTTCTTTCTTTCTCGAAACAACTCTCATAGCAACTAAAGTGCTCCTTTCTATATACGACGCACGTCTTATAGGCTTAATTACATGTCATTCATCTAGTTCACTCCTTGAGATAAAGTCTTATCTCATAACTCCATTGCATTGACCGTAGTACCTACGCCACCACGAAATTTTAAGAACCTAAACGAGCACGAGTTATATATTCTGCAGAATATCATTCTTGCCAAGGTTGTATGTTTTTCCAACCTACTTAAGTCCAAACCGTTGGAACCCCTTAGAAGTTCTAACCAGTTTTGCGCCCCACCTTTCTGTCACTCTAAAGAGAAAATACCCTCCCTATTTGAAGATCAAGCCATTCGTGAGTTGCTATTTTCTTTTATGGACCAACCAATACTCCTCAAAAAGGACATAATAATGTTTCTCCAAAGAAAGGAGTACCACGCCTGATGGTTTGGCTGAAGATCACTTCATTTCCACAACCCGAATTCAGTGCCTTTATTCAACTTACCGGAGATTGACTCCTAATGTATGTTCTCCTTGCTAGAGCCAGGGGCCTTTCCAACCGCTGTACAGGGATAGAGTAACGCTTGATTCTATAAATATCGTAACCATACACAAACTATATATATATATATATATATATATATATATATATATATATATATATATATATAGGGTTCGGATCGGGAGCCCCGTCGAAGCCCGCGATCCTTGGCCGTTGGATCGCGCGGCATCGTGTGGGCCCCTCGCGGACCCCGCTCAATCCGATGGTTGGGGGGGGGGACGGGGACTCCGCGAGCGGGTATCTTGATCCGGATATATATATATATATATATATATATATATATATATATATATTGAAAAAAGGTACTTAGTATATATATACATTTTTTGAAGAGTTTACAAATCAGATCTTGGGGGAGACTTGAAGTTCTCCATCACTTTTACATCAAATTCTATGTTGTGAATCACTCCAATAATGGACGTAGTCACCAGATCAAAAACTTTATTGTTTTTGTTCTTCCATATATGGCAGACCGCGGTCGCCAACCGAATCCTTGTTGTATTGTACCACTAGGAACCCCAGTTTCTTTCATCTATGATATCTGCCACCTCGTCCCTCCAACTTCGAGAGCCATGAGTCTGTATGCTGAGCTGAGAACACTAATGTTGCCAAACGGATGATGAGAAGGAACATCTAAAGAAGATTTGCTCTATAGATTCATGATCTTGTTTGTACAGCTCACACAATGGTGATGGAATATGCACACCAAACCTCACCAGGCGGTCCCGAGTAAGCAACTTCTCAAGGCAAAGTTTGTATAAGCAAAATTATATTTTGGAGACCACTCCCTTGGTCCATACCACCGGTGCCAGTTCCATGGGAGGGTGAACCTCCCTAATAGATGCGTAGATAACCGATTAGGAAAAGATGTGCTGTTCAGTGTGCGTCCACACCCATCGATCCCCTTTCGGATTATGAGTATCTATTTGGACCTCTTCAATCTTCTGCCGAAACTGTCGCGTCATAGGGTGAAGATCCGCTCTCCATACACCCTTCCGCAGAATAGCGCCCACCCGAGCCCTCCTTCCCGCCGCTGGCAACGCTTGCCAACCAACTCGATCCGCCAAGCTCTGATGGTTGATCCAAGGATCCCACCATAGGTCACTAGTTTCTCCATCTGTCATCACTCTGGAAATAAGCCCCTTCAATGTATTCCGATGGGATAGTAAGTTCTTCCAAGTAACGGAGTCGTTGCTATTGGCTCGTTACTTTATTTTATATATATATATATATATATATATATATATATATATATATAGAAATGCTCCAAAACCAGCCGGTTGGTTTTGTATTATAGAACTACCCTATGTTTTATGCATTGGATTGGAATTTAGTGGTTAAGATTAAAATGTGTTGACCCTACCACATTTTTAAGTTATTTAATCCCAACCATGCAATTCCAATCAAACGTGTATAACATAGGTTGGTTCCATAATACAAAACCAGCCGGTTGGTTCTAGAGCACTCCTCTCTCTATATATATAGTATAAAGTAAAGAGATGGAGATAGAAAAATGGAGGGGATTGTTTCTTCATTCACTTGTCACAATCATCTTGAGAAGAGCCCTTTATATATGCTTACAACAATTAAGAGAAGAAATGTCAAAAGATATAGGTTATGGATAACCAAAAGACATAGGTTATGTAGACCAAATAATAATGTGCATTATCCATATTTACAATACTCTCCCTTGGATATTCATCACTAATTAGTTGGTGGTGTATGCGCATTTGTTGTCTCGTTAAAACCTTACTAAGAAAAATCCAGTAGAAAAAAATCTTAGTCAAGGAAAAGGAGTACAACGCGCAAAACTAAAAAATATTCTTCATTAGTCACTCCCCCTCGATATAATTGATCTGTAACAACAAGGTTGTCTGATGATTAAGTCGTCGCATGCCTATTCCGTGTACCAACTTTGAAATGTGGACTTTGGCAGTGCCTTGGTGAACAAATCGATTAAGTTTTTATTTGATCTATCTTGCTTGACTTCATTCACTTTCGTCCTTTGGAGCTCATGTACATAAAACAATTTTAGTGGAAGGTGCTTATTCGATTTCCTTTGATGAATCCTTTTCGGATTTGCGCAATGCAAGTCGTATTGTCTTTGAATATTATTATAGGCTCATCTGTAACTGTGGGTAGTTAAAAATTTACTCGTATATGATGAATGGTCGATCGCAACCACACACTTACCAATTGATATCTTTCCACAAATAATTGAAATTCCATTTCTTGATCTCTATCTTCAATTTTTGGAAAATTTTTCTTGTTGCTTCTTGTAATGTAATTAATTCTGCATGGTTAGAGAAAGTTGCTGCTGAACCTTGCTTTATTGATTGCTAAGATATAACTGCATGGTTATTAATAAACACATAACATGCTTGGAAGCAACCCTTATGAGGGTCAGAAAGATAACATGAGTCTGCATAACCAACTGGACAAAAAATTGTTAGTGGAATCACATGAATAAAATAATTTCATGTCAGTTGTTCCACGAAAATATCTCAGTGTGTGTTTAACTCAATTCCAATGTCTAAGTGTAGGTGCAGAACTATATCTAGATAATAGATTAACAGAAAATGCAATATCTGGTCTTGTGCATTGACTATATATAGTAGTGCTCCAATAACACTTAAATACGATATTTCAGGACCAAGAACTTTTCATCTTCTCCTCTTGGTCGAAATGGATCTTCATCCAAAATCCAAACTCCGTACAACCATAGGTGTACTAAGTGGATGTGCATTGTCCATTCTGAATCATTTCAAAATCTTTTCAATATATCAGAATTGATGCACTAATATTCTACTGGAACTTCGTTCTATTTGCAAATCAAGCCAAAGTTTTATCTTTCCCAAGTCTTTTATTTCAAATTTATTTTTCAAATAGTTTACAATTTTCTCCAATTCTGTAGGTAGCTGATCAGGTTTATATATCCACAGATACTGCTACTATAGAGAATCCTTTTCCAAATTTCTTAATGAAGATATGCCCTTTGACTTAGTCTCTGGCATTGTAAATCCTTCTAGAATTTTCATATAAATGTCAGTATCCAAGTCTCCGTACAAATATGCAGTTACAACATCCATAAATCTCTCAAGATTTTTAGAAACTGCGAGACTGATTAGATATTTAAAATAATGACATCCATAATTGGAAAGTATGTCTCGACATAGTCAATTCCAGGTATTTGAGAGAAACCTTGTGCTACAAGTCGGACTTTGTATCTTTCAACTTTGTTCCTCTTATTTCGTTTTCTCACAAAATACCTATTTAAAACCAACATGGTTTATGTCCTTTGGTGTTTCCACTATAGGTCCAAACACATCACGTTTGTCTAAAGATTTTAATTTTGCTTGAATAGCATCTTTTCAGATTGGCCAATCTTTTCTTTGTCGATATTCATTTATACTACGTGGTTTATTTTCATAATCATCATTGTCCTTTGATATTCAGTAGCTACTGCATAGCTAAATATGTCATCGATGACATGTGCTTTTCTATTCCACAATTCACCTGAACATGCATGGAATATCAAATCTCTTCATTTTCAGGTATTTGTGCCTTTCTAGAGGCATCCATAGGCATTTCAGTGAATTTGGAAACATGCACATCTTCATTATTTGTTTTCGGAGCTCCAACTACTATTAGGCTTTTATCAGGACAAGATGTTTCATTAGCTCTCCTCTTTTTAGGAGCATTATCCTTGGAACCTATAGGCCTACCACGCTTTTGACGTGTAGCAGTAGATTCATTTGCCGTCTTGTTTTGAGTTTGTCCAATTGGAGCAATGATTCTGGCTGGCACATTCATAGCTGACACATGTGATCTAGTTACCATTGCGGCATCATTAAATGCATCATGTAATTGATTTGCAATTTCTTGTAAATGTATCATTCTCCTTGTCTCATAATCACATTGTGGAGTTCTTGGATCTTGATAAGATAGAGTAGGCGTATTCCATGTCAATTCATGTTGCTCATTAGCAATAGTTTGATCTATATCGACAATTTGTTGCTTACGTTCCCCTAACGGCGGGAAGACTCATCAAATTGGCAATCATCAAATCTTGTAGTAAAGACATCATCAGTTATTGGTTTTAAATACCTTATTATGGAAGAAGACTTAAAACTAATGTATATTCCCAAACATCATTGGGGACCCATCTTAGTTCTTTTGGGAGATGTAACTGAGACATATACTGCACATCCAAACTTTCTTAAATATGAAATGTTTGGTTGTTTACCACTAACTAGTTGTATATGTAAAAAAAAATATGGTAGACAATGGGTCTAAATTTAACTAGAGATGCAACATGTAAAATATCATGTCCTAAGCCTCAATTTTCAAACTAGATTGCACTAGCAGAGGTCTAGCTATAAGTTGAAGATGTTTAATAAATGACTCAGCTAACCCATTTTGTGTGTGCACTGGGAACATGATGCTCTATCTCAATCACTAACGATATACAATAATTATCAAAAACTTGTAAGATGAATTCTGCAGCATTATCAAGATTAATTAATTTAATCGTGTTATCAGGAAACTGAGATCTAAGTTTAATAATTTGGGCCAAAAGACAAAAAAAATACAAGATTTCTTGTAGACAATAGACAAACATATGACCACCTAGTAGATGCATCTATGAGTACCATGAAATATCTAAAAGGACCACTAGCAGGATGAATATGACCACAAATGTATTCTTGTATTCTTTGTAAGAAAGTAGGAGTCTCATTCTTAACTATTAGAAAAAAAATAGTCTAGTTATAAACTTTCCTTGTGACAAGGAACACATAGGTGATTCTTCGGTATGTCAGGATCATGATTTTCCAATAAATGTCCACAAGAATTGTCAATGATCCGATTGAACACAGTTTATCCCGGATGATCCAAACGGTCATGCCAAATAGTACATAAGACATGATCATTGACTTTATGTTTTGCCACATTCATTTGAGATTTAATTATACCAATGGTGGTGTAATACAAACACGACCTCCACTTTGTTTTCATTAATAAAACATGCCTGTTAATATGGACTCAAATTAAAAGGTTCTGAAAGAAATAGTGAGCTTAACGCTCCGTGAGCGACTAACTGTTGCCTTGTTAAGAATTTAAGTCACTAGCGTTCGCTTCACTTTTGATACCCTCCCTAACGATCACATGTTCCTTTGTGGTCTCACTTCTGTACTCCTTATCCATTGGCGAAGTGCTCACTCGCTTCTTCCCGTCTTCTTTGGCATAATTGGTATAAGCTGATTGGTTGGTGTGAGTACATAGGCCTCTTCCTCTTTTGTAGAGATTTAAGAAGAATGAAATGTCCTTGAAGCAATTGAAGAGCTCGGCCGGGTAATTCATCTAAATCAAGAATCGAAACAACCACATAGGCGATTCCGCAACTGTTAATTCCAATGGCGGATGAAGAACCATCACTATTGATCGGATTGGAAGGGACACTCGCTTCACCTTTGAAACTTGCTCTAGATATGAAATTAGAGGTATTGTCTTGACAAGTGGATCTTTAGTCGGCTGTTGATGCCTACATCTTTTGAAAGTATATGTAATCTGCTTCCTAAGATGGCCCTTCCCAGCTATATGTTTAAGACAAAGATGTTGTCTAAGGCTTTCCAGCACCAAACACATACCTAATAGAAACAACCTTGGACATTTAATGCGGAGACGGAGCTCGGCATGTTCGCCCGTTGGGCCTCCCTACTCCTTACTTCCTTCAGATGCCTCACTAATGCTCCCCTTTAGAGAAAAAGAGTGTCTGCCCTTGCTTCAAAACGAAGGGTCTCGAAGCCGTTTGTTGGTCATCGACAAGAGCTTCGCTAAGTGTTAGGAGGATATATGCTTTCAGTTCTGCGTTTGTTGGTTGTCGACATTGGATTTTGAAAGATTAGCTAATCAATCATATCCTGTGACATTGGAAATAATATTCTATTTTGGTTTCCTTTTTTGTTTATGCTGTCAAATTGCCGATTATACCCCTACATACATGGTGATTGAGAAGGGAAGATCGATCTCGTTCACACTAGAATCATTGTGAGTTGCTGACTTCTTTATGAGGAAGAATCAATTTCGGGTTTAGAACAGAAGTCCAAGTGAGTAGAAAATTACAATATCACACAAGGCAACCAATAATAATTTGGACATCTAGTTGCGCTCTGTCGAACAGCGAGAACTCATTTCTTTGCTTTTTTATACTTATCTTTTTCTTGTTGTGAGTACTTGCACTGCGACATGATAATGAAAGCCTTTTGTCGTGAGTTTTTCCTTTGCGGTGATGGATTGTTTTGTGAAAGAATATCTTGACCCATAAAAGGTGGAATTTGTGCTTGTGGAAATTATCGAGCGATCAAAGCCAAAAAAAGAAGATCCGAAAATTTTGTGAAGAATGAGGGGTAAAATTTGTCAATTCTTGTGACCGCAATAACACTGATGCGTATATGGCTCGTTCAAGGAAACCATTCTCCCAAGAGAAGCGTTGTTAAGATAGGAGGTTGTAGGGGAGCAAGTCAAAATATAAACTCACAATGGGTTTAGGGATAATCAGTCTTGCACCGATGACTTCAACTACGTCAAGGGGACACTACTGCTGAGTTATATTCCTTCCCACGAAATTTTATTTCAATTGGAATTCGGTTCACGATGTACGATGAGTCCCATTAAGGTTAAGCATCCATGGCCGAACGGTTAAAGCGTCCATCTCATCTGAGATCAAATAAGTTTTTTGTTCATTTATTGAATGCTAAAGACTACAAGCGAAGGCGATACACGATTTAAAAATGGATGATCTAGTATTTCACAATTGTATCTAGATTAAATCCTGAGCGACCCTCGGCTAAGGACCGGCTAGCGTATGCACAACTTGCTAGAATTACCTCCCTCACGGTGACCAATATTTCCTATCTATTATTTTGAAAACTTATAATTCTCCCATTTTACTCAATGAAATTTCAATGGGTTAGGTTCATAAGAACAAAGAAGTCCTTGTTTTCCGATCAAAGTAACAATTCTACATAGGACCTTCCTCGCATCGACAAGGTTTAGTACTCGGGTTAGAGTTCGTATAGTCACCTTCTTGCTATAGGACCTGCATTGTTGTATCGAATGCACCCAGAGAGCTACGAAGGAGGGCATGCTTCTTTTGTGGTCACCCTCTTATGTATGTGCAAGCCGAACTAGTCGCCTTATATATGATGAGTTGAACTTAGTTTAGCTCGGTAAAGAAATGAAGGCTCCTGCATTCTTAGTGAAGCTCAACCACATATTTCACACTTCCTAAGGGTGCTTGAGAAGGCACTCATTTTGTCCCTAGCATCTTTTGCCCACTCCATCTAGGGGCATGTCATCTTTACCACCCTAATCAACTACCAACCCAGTCTCAACAAGTTTTTCATGAGGATATTCTGTGTCTCTGGACTCAAGTAGTTTATCGAAGAAATTGATAAGTCTGGCATTCCAAAATATGCACATTATTCCTTCTTTTCCATCGAATTGGTCATAACTACTACCCACATTCCATGAAATTGTACACCACAAATAGGAACTAATTAATAAACCAAAATACCAGCTTAAAGTGCTAGGAATATGACATAAAGCAACAAAAAAACCAGCTAGCAACAGGAAAGAAAGCAACAAACTGCCACGTGCAACCCTTCCTTTCATTAACTACTGACTAGAGTTGGTCGCTACTCGGAAGGATTTACCTTGGAAAGAGCCCAGTCTTGAGTGAGTTCGTTTTTTTCTTACATATATGGCACCGCTCTATGTATGAGAATTTGCTTAGATATAGAGTCATAGGCATTAATCTAACAAGACTACTAGTCCCTAACGGTCGCCTTCAGTTTACTCACTGAGCAATTCCTTCCTTTTCTCGTATTATGATCCCTGAAAACATTGCTATATAAATCCAGGGATGAGACGACCAATGACAAATTTTCATCCCCAAACAAAAATGGAAGTTACTTTGACCTGACTCTGCTATCTTACCTAAATCACTTATGGAAATGATCGATCTGCATCGTAGTTATACATCTACACTAATCATATCGCCTGATCGAAAGATGGGATTGTCAGATGCCGCGGGATGATGTGCATGATCCGTGAGTTCAAACTAATAGGGGCCCTCTACTATCCTTATCTTACTGATATTTTATTTATTCTAGTACTCACTTTGATATTGGGAGCTGCAGCGTGGTTAATCGCTTTTCCTTCACTGTTTTTTCCTTGATTCCTCTACTCCACGTTCTGGTGTGGATTATTAAATAATCAGAGTTGATTTGCTTTGAAAAGAAGATATCAATGAACTTTTATGAAAGGATTTTGTGGGATTCTCGGACTCATTGAAAGTATTTCACTAAGGTCTTCTTCTTTCAGGCTTATTGAAAGTATTTCCCTAATGCATTGCATTCTTCACATGGGAATCTAAGGGGAGAATAGACTATCTTGCCCGATATCGAAGCCCCCACATATTTTTCAATATTTTGTGCGGACAAAAATTTGAATCCAAATCAACCCTCTGGATCTGGACGTTACATATAACCGCAGAACGAGCAATGAATCCCGAATACGCGAGCCCAGTGAGTTAGAATAAAAAAGAAAGTCCTTGAGAAGGCGAGCGTTAGTGAGTTTCACTCGCTACTCATATTGGAAAATGGACAAGATTGTGATACTATTGAGAAACTGCTTGCCCGGTTCTCGTGCGTGAAAAAATATTATGCATTCTGTTCTAAAAGGCGTCCGCCTAGACCGCCTAGGCGGCGCCTAGGCGGCGCCTAGGCGCTAGGCGCTGGGTGCCCGCCCGATGTCTGCTTAGGCACCCGCCTAATCCCCCTGACATCCAACTATGCATGTTTTGGGGTTTTATGGATTTTTTTTCTGCAATTTTTAGTAGATTTTTTTTGGATTCTTTTTATTTTTTTAAACCGCCTAGATTTAGGCGTCCGCCTAGGCACCCGCCTAGGTGGGCTAGGCGCTAGGCGGAAGGTGTCCGCCCGACTAGCGCTTTTCACAACCTTGAGTATGCATTGGACTTACCACGGAGTGGGTTAGCTTGCCTTCCTTCACGTAAGCACACATTGCATATCCAAAATATACAAAGCTTAAATTTTTTTTTTTTTCTGCTGAAAATAGGAAAAACAATATATTTTTGGTCATAGGTTACAAATGTAGCTGGTATTCGAGATGCAAGAAAACTCTCTGGTTGGACCCCGCTGATTAGAACACTCATTCCGTAAATATATAAAAAGCTTATTTCTGCATATTTTAAGACGGGGGGAGAGTTGCTCTAGCTTTCCTCACTAGTTAGAAATATCGGTGAAATAGTCTCCATTTTTTTTTTTACTGACACGAAAAAATATTTTGTTGTGAATGAACAATATATTTAGGAATTGTCCATACATAAGATCATTATTATTGACACCCTTCTTTTACCCTTCTTTTGGCATCACAGGTAAGGCAAAGCGCTTTCTTTTTTAAAAAAGCATCTAGTTCCATCTTTCTTTTGTTAGCTAACCCACCAGAAACATTATCTAATAACCCAAAGCCTGAGTTGGATCTCAAGCGGCGACGCATAACAACATATACCAACCCTTGGATTGGAGTATTATCTCATGTTCAAGCAAATCTTTCGTGCAAAGGTTGATGAAATCTCGTCTACCCTAGTTTAGGTTCGCCTTCATGAGATTCCTTAGAGACTAGACTAGAAGGTGAGGAAAGGGTCGCCTTTATTTTCCATACTGCTACGTGCCTTTCCGTACTATAACCTGATACTATCGCATTTCTTACTCGAGATTGTTAATTAAGCCATTCCTTATGCTCTCTCTTTCCCTAATATTGTCAACTATTGACGTGATCTTCCCCGCAAGAGTCATAAGTCATAGTAGTTACAATTGGTGAAGTCCTCCCCACCGCTGAGGCTCGAATGAGGTTCCAGGTGGTTATGGGATCCCAAGCATCCGACTCCATAAGGTGGTTAGAAGGGACATTCTCAAGAGAACGAACGCGAGGCAGCCCCCTTTGAGTACGTTCTTCCATAAACAAGCATGCGGTCTCATCCGCAGTCTAGTCGGCAGATGCCGCCATGAAGGTGGAATGCACAATGCTGAAGAGCCATTTCTGTTCATGCATTGTTTGCAAAAATTATGTTTTAAAAAATAAGGGAGGTTGGGAATGCCATTCGTTGTCGCTCTGTCTTAGTCTTACTTTGGATTATAGTTTGAGAAATGGGCGTTTACCTGAATGGACATCAACAAAATGGTTTTGTGTTTGGGTGACTTAGTTTGGAATGGGCTTTTGCTCAATAACTTTATTGTTTTGTTTGCACTTTTAAACTCTATTTACTATTATGCCATTCGTTGATGTCAGGGTGGTTTAATATGAAGTTACATTCAAACATTCATAGGTGTCCATGGTATGGAGGTATGATCAAACATTCATGTGTCCTCACCATGGTGTAGGTTTTCCCTTCTTTACTGGATTATCATAAACATATAAAAGGGTGATGAATAAAAGTGAAATGTAAGAGTAATCCAAACTAATCCTTAATGTGTCATGGAGACGAATGCATTTTCTTGTAGCGAATTAAATCATCGTGCATCTTTGTCTAGGCTCTTTATAGTCTAGGGAACTTGGTTGCATGATTCTAAACTGCATAAGCAACAAGTAGGTCTACTACCTAACAAGGTTTTATGGCATGACCTGGCTTGTCTCATGCTCATAGCAACTTTGGCTAAAAGTTTGGCACCAACATAGAGGGTTAGCATCAGGTTGATAATCGATTATAATATTTTCTCAATTCTGTAATGGAGCTTTCTTATGCTCCATGGTCGACCCCATTTGGATGGAAGAAAACTTAGTTTTTGATGACAAAAATACAAGGAATTGAATTTTGAGTGTTTGAATAAGTTTGCAAGAGTGGGAGTGAGAGAGAGAGAGAGTTGATGTGTGCTAGTGGAAGGTATGCAAGTGTTTAAAAAGTTGAAAATGTGTAATAACCTTTGGTGTAAACTGGGAAAGCAATGGTAGGTATGGGAGCGTGCCACTTGGTGGTGTCGCTAACTATTTGTTTAAACCTTTAGTGACCATTTGCTTAGACTTAGATGGGTCATTCATAGTTGTGAAAAGCACGCCATCATGCGAGAGGCTCATCTCTTAATGCCTTAATATAGGTGGAGCGAGGCTTTCCTCCTACTGTGCACGTCTAACAACGCCTCTTAGCAAGACTCGAGCCCATGTGAAGCTCGCCTTATACATATTCTACTCTCTATGTTGTTTTACTATGTTTTTTATACTTGTAACTGGTTTTGTTTTGTGTGCAGAAACTTACCTTCGAATGAGTCTTTTAATATCTTGACATTAGAAAATGAGAAGAATAAAGAGTTTTGAAACTTCCATCAAAATAAATAATAAAAAAGCCCTACTTCCATCTTGTTTCTATTTATCATGTCTCTAACCTTCTCAACATTGGTAATGAAGCAACTCAATCAAATGTATGTTTCTCTCGTTCTTCGTCTCCTCCTCTTCTCTGCCTTCTTCGACTCTCACCATTTTTCTCATGCAATTTTGGTTTGAGAAAAATGTTTTTTTTTAAAGTTAAGTACTTAAATCCCATTTTCCTTTTAATTTGGATTATTGGTACTACTATTAGACTATTAGTATGCTACTACATATAGTTCACGTGAACAAAACATAAAAATTATCATATTATTGTAAAAAAAGAAACACTAAATAATCAATACTTTAATGTTGTTTACAAATATTTTTTATTACACATGATTTATATATAATATTTATATAATTTCAATAAAGTTGCGCCTTGCCTTCATGAGGCTCGCGCTTAGTCCCAAACACCATTTGATGCGTCTTTAATAACTATGGGGTTATTTAGCTGCTTCTTCGAATATGTAGTGGTCAAAAGGTTGAAAACATTTAACCACAAGTACTTCATTTGGTATATTAAAGTGGTATTTTTTTAATGGTTATGTTTTGGTATTGTTTGATCAGTGTTCATTTGACAAAAGGCTGCTTTATAATGACTAAGAGGTTATATACGTGGATGCATCATTTCCACAGTGACTACTGTTAACAAAGCTTGGGCAATCCAATGGTAGAGGCAAAGCTTGGGCAACCCAATGGTCGAGGCCTTTGGCATGGGAAGGAAAGGTCCTGGGTTCGAAACCTGGGTAACCCAAAAAACAGTGACTACTGCTACAAAACATACAAAAGACCAATAGCTTTTGTAACCAAGAATGAGTTCTGTTGGGGTTCAAGGAAGTTGAAATACAAGTTCCCAGCGAAAGCTACTACAAATTTATATTACTCATACGTAGAATTGACTACTCTAGTGCTTCTAGGATCATAGTAGTTATATATATATATATATATATATATATATATATATATATATATATATACTCTAGATTTTTAGGACAATCAGGGTATGCCAATGCATTGACAGCACTTCTGGATCAGCTTGTGCATGGAAAAATAAATGTAGTTCCAGTTGAATTGTTTTTAACTTTGAGCATAAGGTGGCATAGCCAAAAGTTAAGCTTGTGCGTGAACCATATTGGACATTCAGAGAGCAAGTCAGCACACTTGAGAACTTTTCTGACAAAAATCTAATCTTTTTGTCGCTGTTGAATACCTTTTATGTAGTCATCACCAAGATCATCTGCAAGTACGTCCTATTTGATTTGTTCTGTGTTTTGATCTGCATTGCTCTCAAATTTATACTCATTTTCCCTAAGTAACAGGTTGATTCTTGGACAAAGAGTCTTTTTAAATTTTTTGATATGAAATATGACTTTAAATACTTAGTACGAGTTTATTAGATGCTCTAAGCAGTTCATCTGCGGAACTGTCTTTTAGTTTATGTATGAAACCCAATTAAGGAACAACAGTTCCTGTTTACTTCCATTCTGACTGACACAAACATTGTTTTTCACATAAAAATTGACAATATATCAACATTTTTTTGTTATATTAACAGACATAGCACCAGTTTCTGAAGGTGCTGTCCATCACATTGCCTCTAAAAGATTTGGTATTGGAGGAGTTGATTTGACGGAGTTACTTGCTCAACACCTTCAAAGGTCTAATCCTCTAGTAAATATCGACATCTCTGAGGTCGAGAAATTGAAAGAGCGGTATGCATGTTGTGCAGAAGATGAAACTGCCTATGAAGAGACACAGAATTCATGCAAGAAAGAGACACACACCCTTCCAGATGGACAGGTTAGTTGCTATCTCAGCAATTATATTACAGTAACTAATACTATTTTCTGTATAGTAGTTTTATCTTAAAATAGTTTATAAGGGGCAGTTTTCTGAGCTTTCAACTTTTTGTTGATATGCTGGACTAAGTTTTGCGAGAACAATTGTCCTGTGGCATGTTTGCTCTTCTATGTGATGCCTGAAGCCTCACTTAGTACTGACCAAATTTCCTATACAAATTGGTTTAACATCCAGCTTTCAGTCTCATATCCTGTTAAGAACTGGTGCTGTACCTGCCAGTTTTAATATTCTCCATTTCTCTCTGACTATTGAAAAATCATTTTAGTCATCTCTTTTTTTGAAATTCAAGATACCAGATTTTTTGAAAAGAGTTGTTAATGTATTTGTGTTTAGGGTTGTCCTTAGTTCAGGACTAAGATATATAGTTTTGCCTGGGCTTATGGCCGTGGTTGACCCAAAAGCACTTCCTTTTGGTAACCAGTTCTGAAAATTTCCGTATTATCGAAAAAAACCTCTCTTTCAGTTATTCGATGAATAGCTTCTCTGTGACAGTACTGCTTTACTTAATTTTTTTTCTTTTATTGTTACGTGGCTGTAGTAACTCTCGCTTGCATATTTTCAGGTAATAACAATAGAAAGGGAGAGGTATATTGTTGGAGAAGCTCTATTTCAACCATCTATTTTGGGTTTGGAGGAGTATGGAATTGTTGAGCAGCTGGTCCGTTGCATCTCAAGTGTTTCATCGGAGAACCACCGTCAGCTTTTTGAAAACGTTATGCTCTGTGGGGGAACAACATCAATGAGTGGTATGTTTCCTTATTTATTTGTTATCTTTATTAGTAATATAGCGGTACTACAATGTTACTCGTTGTCGAATAATATAAATTTTAACCCTCAACCCTCATCAATATCCTAGAGTTTTGGTGCATGTGGCAAGGATTTTAACATGATATCAAAACAAGGTGATCCTGACCCTTGCTCTCCACCCCCCATCAATCCTAACCTTCCATCTCATTCAAACCCTAAGAAATTCCTAGCCTCCACCATCTCCTAAAGCCCTAGCCTCCATCATCTTTCCAATGTAAAACCCTAATCCTAGCCCTAACCCATCCTCTTCTCCTTTTCCAAACCTCTGCATCCCCATTTCTCTAGTTTTTCCACCACCAACAAAACCATACCCCACCTCCAAAACCCATCTCCATCTGCTCCGAATATACCCATTGGCTTCAAATAACCCATTCCACCCAAATTGTAGCTCTTCCTCAACCATAATAGATCCAACATTCAACCTCGAATATTGGTGTTTCTTCGATGTTGCCGCCTGGGCAGATCCGACCTATTCTCTCGACACCGGTAACCGACTGATACTGCCTGCAGGTTCTATGTCCGTATATGTGTCCAACGTCGATCTTGTGTCCTAGGGCTTCAACATGGTAGCAGAGCATCCAGGTTTCGATCTTCTATGGTGCACGCTTAAGCGGATTTTGAGAAAAGTCATACTGCTGTGTGAATCCAACTTCATCCCACGAAATCGGCCTTCGAGCTGTGAGGACGTGTTGAGTAATATATATATTAACTCTTAACCCTCATCAACCCGTCTAGTGTTTTGATGCAACTGGCAGGGATTTTATACATTGTTCTTCAAAACTTTGCTTGGTGGGGTGAGGTTACCTTTTTGTTTCGGAAAGCTAAGGGACTGTTTGCTATTTCGCTAATACAGATAGGAATTTGATATTCCCGGCCATATTACTACATTTGGTACAAGTCCATAAGAATTCCTTGGAATAATTTTTTTTCCTTGTGCATCGTATCTCCATCATTGAGGGAATAGTATTCCCTTGACGAGTGATGGGTATTTTGTGTTCTTTTCTATCGTCATCTGTGTATACTTGTATTTTTTAGATTTTCCAAACTACCCCAATCACGACCGAGCCTGACTGGACCAAAACATAACATGAACTTGACGAGGACCCTTACCCGACCCTGACCCGTGCCCAAACCGGGTATGACCAAACCCGGTTGAACATGATCCAACCAGACCCAAGCTTAACCCAGTCCACATCAAAACCTGAACATGACCTTACCCGTCCAAACCGGACGGGACTTGAACAATAACTAACCTGATCAGACCTGAACTTGACTTGAATAACCTGACCCGAACTCAACCCAAGATCTAAACATGAACAAGACCTGAAATTGCACCTGACTCGAACCCCACCATGATAATGATCCATGTGTGTTATTATGTGTTATTTTGGAATTCATATTTAGAAGAGAGTAATTATGAAATGAAAATTTAAGTGAGGCGGAGTTATGCTCATGGATGTCATATTCCTAGGAATTTACTTATGATATCATACCAAACATGAATTATATTTTCTCAGGAATACTACATATTATACCAAACACAATGATACAGAATATCCATGAATTTGATGCACGAGAATAAAATTTCGAGGATATGGAATCCCGGATATATTGCAGTCTGCGTACCAAATGGACCCTAAAAGTAAATGAAATATATGAATCACATCCCAGCATTTGGCTACTATGTTAAAGGAAAATTTGAATTTTGTATCAGAGATCTGATATGCTATTTAAATATCGAAGAAAATTAGAAAACGAGAAGTTAAATGAATTTGCTCCTTGCATGATTACTGATAAGGGCACTCCACAATTCCTAAGAATACCCGTCCTCATCATAATGTCATAAATTATCCTAGGGGGCGTCATACCAAACGCCCCCTTAAAGTGGTTCATGAGCTCTTTCGCACTTTGTTGACAAATAGGGACTTGGAAAGCTGTGCCTAACCCTGGATTTTCTAGGAAGCTAAGAATTATTAACACATATGAAGTCGATAAAGTAATCAGAAAATTTCCTAAAAGGTAACCCTCATCTGTCAGGATATAAGTACATCCAGTGATTCTGGCTTGGTTTTGTGGCTTTATTAGTTTTTAGGATGGACTTTGAATCACAACCATCATGGACGGGGCTTTGCCGCTTGATAGAGGATACCTGGCACCAAACAAGGAGCTCATCTGTTCATCACTGCAACTTGTTCTCTGCTGCAAAGGAACCTGGTCACCCCCGTCAGTGGAGGAGCTGATGGATATTTGAAGAGGAGTGATTTTGAGGTAACAGTAGAGGCCAGCTTTGCTTTGCCCTCGCCAGAGCACAGTTGTTGCAGAATGATTTCCGTTCACCTTTTAATCTGCAAACAAGAAGAATTATTTACAAAAAGGAACAAATTATTGGCAGCATGAGGATTGAACAATTTGTGCACATGAATTATTTACCAGCTTTTGCAGAAAGTACGAATATTTTGACCATGGCCACTCCCTATTCGGAATTTAAAGATCCAAAATTTCTTTATACGCTACTACTGCTAGTTTTTCTTTTCCGATGTAAGCCCCTCAATTCTTGCCAATTTCAACATAAGCCCCCCGAATCTTGTTGTTTGGAAGGAGATCCCTCAAATCATTAAGATTGTTGGTCATAAGCCCATGTTGTTAAGGTCAATAAAGGACCAGCGTTGAAGTTAGCATGTCATATTTTTGACCATTTTGTCCCTCAAATTCAAATCCTGACCCGTCCTCCATTTTCCCACCCAACCACCAACCCTCCTATACAACCGGTGCCAACTTTTTCCTCCTTCGTAGGCCACCTACCTCCCACGTCCTTCCCCCTTCCGCTTCTGCTTCATCCTCAAATCCAACAAACCGAAATCTACAAACCTAAACCCGTCCTTCAACACGATCACCCCCTTCCTTTCTTTGTCACTCCCTCCTCCCTTGGCCATCCCCTTGCCTCCTCTCCTTCAATCTCAAACCCAAGAAATCTGAGACGAATCCTACCAAACCTTAGGGACAAAAATGTCACTTACATAGTATAGTTAAGGTTAGTTTACTTTAACTTGGACGGAAGCGAAATGAGGGGGCTTATATTGAAAAACCCTACAATAAATCGTGTTGACTTACTATGTGCAATTAGAATAATTTTCCTGATTTTCATGTTTTCTTTCACACTTTTACTATCGCTAACTGAGTTGACTATCATTGTATTCTATCCATTTACTCATTCCATGTTCGCACTTATTCTTAATTAACTATTAGTAGCTGTGGGGTCCGTTCTTAGGTTCTATGAGCATCATACTTTGTTTCAAAGATGCTATTACTTCAAAAAAATATGCATGTTGGAATTTTCTCATTCTGCATCACTGCAAGTCTCGATTGTGTCCGTTGATTAATTGCTGGAACTATCATTTGTAACATAAGTGGCCCATCATAGTACCATATCCCATTGTTCGGCAGCAAGAGCAATAGTCATTTATTCTTTCTAATTGGTTGTACCGGCCAGGTTTTGAAGAGCGATTCCAGAATGAAGCAAATCTATGTTGTTCATCCATTCGGCCTTCTCTTGTCAAGGTATATGCTTTATGTATAGTTCAATGTTATGTTAGTGTGCATCTGATGGTTCTGCCGAAGGCGAACTGATACCCCCCCTCCTCTCTCCTCTCTCTCTCTCTCTCTTTTTCCAGCCTCCGGAATACATGCCTGAGAACTTACCCAAGAACTCAGCTTGGATGGGGGGTGCTATATTGGCGAAAGTTGTTTTCCCTCAAAATCAGCACATCACCAAGGCAGACTATGATGAGATGGGGCCAGCGATTGTTCACAAGAAGTGCTTCTGATGCATCTCTCCTGCTAAGATCGCATTCTCTCAAAACCTTACTGGTTATTGTCAAAATGTGTTGCACGATCGTTTTAACCACTCTTGTTGTATAATATTTCTCCAGTCAGAAGGTTTATTTAGGAAGAGTATATATATATATATATATATATATATATATATATATATATATATATATATATATATATATATATATATATATATAAAGTTCGACGTATCTGCTCTCAGAAAAGCCTCGTGTGAAACATGCCACCTCCAATCTGTATAAAACATCAGGTAATAGGATTGTATGGTGTTATCTTAGACTGAGAAACGATAAAACAGGTGTCACTGCTGATCTCCACCGTTGTGCTGTGTTACCTGTGTATATACTTGAATCTGCCAATCAATTGAAGAGCTTGGATGCATGGTCCTGTTTTTAATTGGTGCCGTATGTTCTGCTTGTAAGTTGTACAATTTTCTTTCCATAACATTGTTGGATTCGACATTTATACTAACTCCTCTACAAACTTACAAGCTTCATGCCTTTGTTGCAGAATATGGTTTAGAAGTGAATTACATTGCATCTAATCATCTACCTTCCTATTTTGGTACATGAGAAGAACTGTTTCTGGTAGGAATCTTTTAGGATCAGTACTCCCTGCTACTCTATCATAAGCAGGGCCGGCCAGGGCAGCCAGGTGATCGCCCACAGACTAGGAGTACCTAAAAAAAATTAGTTTAAACATTAACTAGCATATGTGCACGTGCCTTTCACGTATTTAAATACTCTTTTAGTTAATTTAGGAAAACTCTTTAGGAAGATCAAGGGGTAGTCTTCATAATTATTAAGTTGTCCTTATTAAAATAAATGAACCATTTTTAATTAGTATAGACATGTAAGGGTAATTTTGGAATTCAAAAGTTTCACCATCAAGTTTTTATATTATATAGTAGAATAGATTAATGAACCATTTTTAATTAGTATAGACATGTAAGGGTAATTTTGGAATTCAAAAGTTTCACCATCAAGTTTTTCTATTATATAGTAGAATAGATATATTAATAATTTTGTATCTAAAATAAAACTAATATGTACCATGGGCCTTCTTTGATATAAAACAATTGTGGTGTAGTGGTTAATATGTTAAATTTGTATACTAGAGGTTCTTAGCTCAATTCTTGATGGTAACGTTTTTTTCTTTTTTAATTTACTTTATTTTAATGTTGAATATTTTTAATATTATGTATGAGATCCTATTTTGAAAGTTTGCCTTGGGCCACTATGAGCTCAGGGCCGGCCCTAATCATAAGAAGTTACTTATATTATTTTGTAGAAGATAATAGCCGGTGTTGCATTATGTTTGTTCTTGGGATGGCCTTAGAACCTCTTTTGTTCTTATTATTCAGTCCCACATTGGATAGACTAAAAGAAGGATTAGAACTTTTGCTATTAAACATCTCCTAATGATTTTGAAATTGTAGCTATTAGATCCGTCCTTTTGGACTGTACATATTAGTTCAAAATTTTGCTAGAAATTGGATAGTTAAAGAAATAATTTGAGCGGCTCAAAAAGATAGATTGGTTGTTATTTCGGAAACATTCGGAAAAAATTCCTCCTCATAATATATATATAAAGTTTATTAGGTTAGGTCAACTTCTCAACATAGTATTGAAGTTTTTTTTTTTTTCTTTCTTTCTTAAAACTACCAATTTTTCTTTCCTGGAATATTTTTTTCTCATGGTTCATGGGCTGCTTCGAAAGCATGACGAAGATTGGTTCCAAAAGCTATTTCAACATGTCTTTTCCTGTTCGAGCTCTCTAGCCTAGTAGTATTAGAGCGGACATCCGGAGGGGCCGGCAAGGTTCGAGCCCTCCAATTATGTGTGTGAGTGGGATTTCAAAAAAAAAAAAAACATGTTTTTTCCTTTTACACAAAAGTACTCTAAAGTTTTGTACCTTTTAACTTTTTTTTTTCAAAAAAAAAAAAAAGCATGCGTAGTTTCATTATTTTTAATAATTTTAACACTGACGAAAACCAGTTTTTCGAAAACATACTATTGCTTTTAACAACAACAACTATGTGTCTAACACAGGATGGGCTTATGGGATAACTTATCATGGCTGCATATGCTTATTTTTCTCTAGAAGCTAACAACTTTTCAAAATTATGATGAAAAGCTATTTCAATTTTGATATAACTTGGAGAGTGCTTTTGCGGTTGCCTTTTGAAAAAACAGTGCCAATGCCAAACTAGTCCAAAGTTTAATATCAACAGATTATGTCAATTTTTTTATAAGCTTCACCATCCTTAATTTTGTTGAAGGTCACGTTTGGTTGGCAGAATCAAGACTTTGAAAAATTAAAGTCATTACTTTTACTTTTATGTATTTGGAAGACAAAGAAAATGATAAGAAAGAAAAATATGGAAGAAAATAGTTCATCCCACCATCCAAAGAATTTATTTTTCCAACCCCAAATATTCACTCTCCTTTCTAATTTTTTCTGGCTTTTCATATATCAATATTTTTTTTATAGCAATTGTAACTGAACAAAGAATTAAATTCATTTTCCAAATCAAATTAGTCCTTTGAGTAAGTAGAGACTTCGAGGGTCAACTTGAATTGAAAGGGTAAGTGAGTTAAGCGAGGGAAACTAAAAACCATGTTTTGCGTGAGGGTGGGGGTTTACGAGGTGAGAGCTCAACCTCCCAAATCGGAGGATTAACGAGGGGAGTTGAAAAATTTTGTTTAAAACATCATAAATACCTCTTATTTGTCCTATAAAATATTATAATTTTTTTTTTCCATTTTTTTGCTTTTAACATGCTGCTCCATAGTTTTTTCATTTGTGAAAATATTTTGATAAGTTATAATTAAAATTTCAGCTAAATTTAATTTTATGATATATGTAATAAGGATATTTCAGCTAAATTTAATTTTATGATATATGTAATAAGGATATTAATCATTCTCTTACTCAAAACTTTCAACCCAAGCAAGTGTTATTAAACACACCCTACGTAACTTTATCTCTACTCCAAACAAGGTTATATAAATATATATGGGTTATTTAGTAATATGGTCTCATATATGTATAATAATTAAAATTAGGAGTTGAATGTTGAAAATGACCGACGTTAGAATTTGGATCTTCAAATCACTGTTCACTTTTCTGCATGAACAATGATTTAGAAATCCAAACCCTAACACCAATCATTTTTGAGACCCAAAATCTAATATATACTATTATAAGATATCATATCACTAAATAATCTATCTATCTATCTATACTAGCATATGTGCACGTGCCTTGCACGTATTTTAATATTTTTTAATTAGTTTAGGAAAACCAAAGGGTAGTCTTCATAATTACTAAGTTGTCCTTATTAAAATTAATGAACTATTTTTAATTAGTATAAGTATGTAAGGATATTTTTGTAATTTAAAAGTTTCACCATCTAAGTTTTCCTATTATATATACTAGCATTTGTGCACGTGTCTTGAACGTATTTTAACATTTCTTAATTAGTTTAGAAAGATTTTTTAAGAAGACCAAAGGGTGGTCTTCCTAATTACTAAGTTGTCCTTATTAAAATTAATGAACTATTTTTAATTAGTATAAATATGTAAGGGTATTTTCGGAATTCAAAAGTTTCACCATCTAAGTTTTCCTATTATATATATATATATATATATATATATATATATATATATATATATATATATATATATATATACTAGCATATTTGCACATGCCTTGCACGTATTTTAACATTTCTTAATTAGTTTAGGAAGACTCTTTAGGAAGACCAAAGGGTAGTCTTCCTAATTACTAAGTTGTCCTTATTAAAATTAATGAACTATTTTTAATTAGTATAAGTATGTAAGAGTATTTTCGGAATTCAAAAGTTTCACCATCTAAGTTTTCCTATTATATAGTAGAATATATATATATATATATATATATATATATATATATATATATATATATATATATATATATATATATATATATATATATATACTTTGCTCACTTAAGTTTCTTTCACTTAACCCCCACTAAACTCTCAGACCCAGAGTAACAAATTATTAATGTTTGCAAGCCAATATTAACAAATATTCCCACAATGAAAGAAACCAACAAACCAACCAATAAATGCTCCTCCCATCCTCCTTCTTCCTCCATCAATATACCAAAATATTATTATTCCCACAAAACTAATCCAACACACACACACACACACTCTCTCCCTCTGTCCTCCCCCCCCCTCCCCCCCCCCCCCCCCCCCCTCTCTCTCTCTCTCTCTCTCTCTCTCTCTCTCTCTCTCTGTCATATTTCTCCACTGTGGTTTGGGGGGAGTGTGGGGAATTGGAATTGTGTGGGGGAGTGTGGGGAATTGGAATTGGGATGAGGTGGGAGAGCGTGGCGGCGGCGGACGCTCGGGAGAGGGAGAGCTCGTGGGGGAAGAGGCCCGTCGGGAGCACCGGAGGGATGCGGGGCCCGGGGAGGCGGTGGGGCCACACCTGCAACTCCGTCAGGGGAGGGAGCCTCCTCTACGTCTTTGGCGGCTACGGCACCGACAACTCCCAGACCAACGACGTCCACGTCTTCGACACCGGTCCGTCCCTCCCTTTCTCTCCTTGCTTACTTCTCAAGCTCCAACCTTTATTTGCTCGTTTCTAAGCATTAGATTGGACAGATTTGTCAGCTTTGATTGGTGGGCATTCTGATTGATCGGATTCTTGTACATTCGTATCATGTGAAGCTCCAATTTTATTTGTTTCGAGGAAATATTTAAAAAGTTGGGACCTTTTTAGCATCAGTTTAGATAAATCTTATGTTTTTGGTCAGGAGATTGGTTTGTTTGTCGGTTCTGGTTGGTGGGCATTGGGAAAGATTGGATCTTTTCTTCTTTTTCTACATGCATGACCTTATTTAGTTGATAATGGTTTCGCTGAATGTGGTACTTTGGTTTCTTAGAGAAAGTTTCAGGCTTAACAGGTATTACATGTTGTTTGGTTGTCGAGAAATTCGGAGACAATGTCTGAATTTTGCCTCTAAAACATTCATAGGTAAAACAATATCTAAAACCTAACGATCGAATCTAAACAAAAACTCTTTCCAAATCTGTCCTAATATCTTTGTCAAAAATT
Source organism: Iris pallida (assembly GCA_029216955.1). NCBI lineage: Eukaryota > Viridiplantae > Streptophyta > Magnoliopsida > Asparagales > Iridaceae > Iris > Iris pallida. The sequence continues at coordinate 7,029,218 of JANAVB010013600.1, read as the reverse complement.
CTTTAATATAAGGTTATAACGCTCTAAATAATATTTATTCGGAGGTGTTCAGATGTAATACATGGAAACAAACAAGTTCTATTTAGAGGTTTCCTTTTCAGATTCAGACTTTAAGACTTCAAACTTCATATTCAGATGACAAAACAAACAACACCTTAGTCTAGCTTCAACTTTATTTTGTTTTAAGGAAATCTTTAGAAAGTTGGGATTTTTTTGCATTAGTTTGGATAAAATTTATGTCTTCTGGTTAGGAAATTGATTTTTTTTTATCACTTCTTGTTGGTGGGCATTCAGAAAGATTTTTACATGCCTGAGTTCATTTAGTTATAATGGCATGGAAAATGTGAAGCTTTTGGCTTTTTAGGCTAGTGATCTTGTCCTTTCTTTCATGGCTTTATTTATCTTTCATGGCTTTATTTAGTTTAGTCAATAGTAGTGTGGAGTAATCTGAAGCTCAGCTTTATTTATATTTTTAGCATTAGTTTAGTTAAAATTTGTGTCTTCGGTGAGGAAATTGATTTATTTGTCAGTTTTGGTTGGTGGACATTCAAAAGATTGGATCTTTTTTTACATGCATGACTTCATTTAGTTGTAATGGTGCGGAAAATGTGAAGCTTTGATTTCTTAGACTCGTTAGCTTGTATGAAAAGGTGGGGGTTTTGAGCATTTGTTTTGTAATTCTAGGTTAGGTTCCGGGTGGTAGCCACTAAAGCTAGTATAAAGAAAGTTGGGATTTTTTTAGCATTAGTTTAGCTAGCTTATCCTTTCTTTCATGGCTTAATTTAATCTAGTCGATAATAGTGCGTTGTAATGTGAGGCTTTAACTTTATTTGTTTTAAGTAAATCTTTAGAAGGTTAGAACATTTTAGCAATATATATATATATATATATATATATATATATATATATATATATATATATATATATATATATATATATATACAATACGGGTCTGCTAGGGTTTTTGCTCCATCTCTTCAAGATGATGACGATATTATGGGGACCTCGGGCATTGGAAGTTCTCCTCCTGCCCACCTCATCAAGGTTCGCTAGGAGACATGGAGGCACACATATGGACCACGATGCTTAGTCTGTGGGATAAAAGAAAGCAGCGTATGAGCGTTATGTCGACGGAGACAAAGATGCCCTCTTGTAGGCGATGGGGCGTACGAAAGGGGCGAGTCAGAGGTTAGGGGGTAGGCTGCATATTCCTAGGTAGGGCAATGGTACGTTGGGGGGTCCGAGTCTCGTGTTGGGAGTCCTGATCTGCAGAAGTCATTAATTACCGTTGTTCCGGTTAGTGATCCGTTGGGATCTAGGCAACGACTTCGAGAAGGAGAGTCATCTTCCTAATAATAGAGAAAGAAGCGGGTTCCCTAGATAAGTCTTGGAGATCAAAGTTTTGCTAGAGCCACCCCTACTAGCTGGGCAACCCTGTGCAAGTCTACGGAAGAAAACTCATCTTTTCGACTTGGTTTCGCAGAACTAACAATGTACGAAGGGATGTGGTTAGCACTGATCTTGGCTGAAGAAGTGTCCATGACTGCGAACACGTTGCAGAGGACGCTTGTCCTTGATGTCATCGGCCCTCGCTCGACTTACCATCTCTTTGCTACGTACGTCCTAAGGGTGTAGAGGCCACGATGCAAAGTCGAAGTCTTCTCCTGTGAAAACGGGTTCTTCTTCGTTCGATTTACAGAGGAAGAAGACTTGTATCCCGTGCTTGATCATGGCCCCTGGATGTATGATGGCCGGCTCGTAGTGATCAAAAGATAGACTCCCCTTATCTTGATGGAGAGAGATCTCTTGGCAACAGTTCCAGTCTGAATCCATTTTTCGAAGTTGTCGCTATTTTTGTAGAGTAAATTGGCTTTGAGTAAGCTCGGGACTGTGGTCGGGATCCCTATCAAGATGGACGTCCATATTGCAACTCGTCAAAGGTTGGCATTTGGTCGGATACTGGTCGAGGTCTCGGCAAAACAACCTTTGCTGAAGGAAGTTCCAATTTGTCTCCATGGTAGTAGGCGACTTGTACTTCTCGTTACGTATGAATGGCTTTGTCCAAGTTGCTCGGCGTGTAGCTGCATTGAACATGAGGAGATTCATTATCCTGATCCAACTGGAGTATCCATTCGAGAGGAGCTTATAGAGGTGCTTCGAGAAAGATTTGTTGAGATGTCTTCGTCAAATCAAAGTCCTTGCCCTATGCTGGTGTCAGATGTGGTTGTTGTCCCTCCAGATATCTTGTCTAACACTTTGGAATCCGGGCTACTCACTCAACCTATCTCCCTTGGTCGAGCATATAATCGGATTCGAAGGGACATCGAAGTTGCCCCTCCCCCCTCTTCGGACAGTGATGATGACGCTGGAGGAGCGACTTTAACTAGAGACCCTAGTCCATATACCTAGTCCAGTAGCCCACTCAACTCCGTCGAGATTGAGTGAGACTACAGTTCCTTGTGGGGAGGGTTTGCAGTTCCGAGGGACTCCCGTCCATCTTTGGCTGGTTCATACTTCATAGGCCGATCTGTCGCAAAACTTCTAGAGGTGGCTGCAGTGACTAAAGTAGAATTGACATTACCAATTTAAGAGCTTCCTTCAAAGACTTGTAATGAGCATGCTGCCAAAAGTTGGTGTCCTGCAGATAGCTCCACAGATGTGGGAGAGGAAGAAACGTTTGAATATGCTACTACAGATGGTGACAGTTTGTTGGATACCGACCACCTTATAAAGGTAAATGACTGATGGCTGTAGTTACTCCAACAAGAGAACATCCCTCCTATGAATGAGAGAGTCTGAAGGAAAAGACATAGTGCTCCTTCAGAAGTAAGAGCCACTTACCGTTCAACGAAAGGGAACAAGATGTATCGAGTATAGTCCAGATTAATAGAGTCTAGTGCGTTTGTTTGGATTGATGGCTGTGTTAATGGGTGGTAGGCATTTAAGTCCTTTTATCCATTTTTGGAATTATATATATATATATATATATATATATATATATATATATATATATATATATATATATAATTGATTTATTTTTTAAGTTTTGGTGGGTGGGTTGGTGAGCATTGGGAAAGTTTGGATCTTTTTTACATGCGTGACTTGATTTAGTTGATAATTTTGTGGAAAATGTGAAGCTTTGGTTTCTGAGGGTCGTGAGCTTGTCCTTTCTTTTCATGGCTTCATTTAGTCTAGTCGATAATAGTACCCAGTAATGTGAACCTTTAACTTCATTTGTTTTTAGGAAATAAATATCTAGTTGTGGTTTCAAATAAATCTTAGGTTTTCAGTTATAATTTGTTTATTGGTCAGTTTTGGTTGGTGGGCATTCGGAAGATCGGATCTTTTTTATGTCCATGACTTTAGTTACAATGGTATGGAAAATGTGAACCTTTTGGTTTCTTAGGCTCATAAGGTTTGTAAAAAGGTGGGGTTTATATTTTGCATTAGTTTAGTAATTCTACGTTATGTTTTGGTAGCTCTGTGGAAGCAACAAATTTTGGGCCAACAACATCCATGTCTTCTTCGATATTGGCAAAGAATTACTTTCTTTGTCAGTTTCGATTGATGGGTATCTGGAAACTGTTGATCTTTGGTAGGTTTGATTTCATTCGGACGATGATGGTGCGGAATGTGAAGAATGGGTAGGTTTGGCATATTTTAGAAGGAAATATTTATGTAGAAAGGTGGAAGTTTAACATTAATTTATTAGTTCTAGTTTTGGCGGTACCGTTAGCATTGTTAAAATTTTATGCTACGAACTAGGTCCATGTTATCAGTCAGTGATAATATCAGTGTTCTAAAAATCGCTAGGCGGACTTAGTGCAGCGGAGGTCCGCCTAGGGCCTAGCCCGCCTAGAATTTTTTTTTTGTTGAAATTTTTGAAATTTTAGAAATTTTGAAATTTGAAAATTAAAATTTTAATGTTCTAAAATCCAAATACTATCTTAAAATCCAAACAAATATCCAAAATACAAATAAGAATAAACAAAATAAAAAAAAATCAAAAAAATCAAAAAATATCAAAAAATCAAAAAAAAAAAATATCAAAAAACACGGCCGCCTAGGGGCGCCTAGGGCCCGCCTAGCCGCCTAGAGGATTTTCGGTGCGGTAGGCCGGCGCCTAGCGCCTAGGCGGATGCCTAGGCCGATTTTTAGAACACTGAGTGATATGTTATTAAAATCCATCTGAAGTCAGTTAACGAACTCGGAAGCTTTATTTACAAAGGTAGGGAATTTAAATTCTATGTTATGTTTCGGTGGTTACGGAGCAAGGATTGATAGACCATTAACCTATGTCTTAGATATGATGAGGAGTTGCTTTATTTGTTAGTTTTGTTTGATGGTATATGGAAATATTTGACTTTTTGGTAGGTTTGATGCAACTAGTTAAATCGGGAATTGAGGACCTAGTCAAGAAAGCTAATTTTGGTAGACTTTGCAAATTTTATATTTTTAAGGATTAGCTTAGGGCTGCTTTCTGGTTTTGAACGAATAAATCAAACTAATCTAGTCATATCTTTGACTATAATTTGTTTTGATATTTGCTTTCCATATTTATAATAAGAATTAGTTTAGGGTTTCTATATTATTAGGGTTTTCCTAGTTCTTTTTTTACATTATTATAAGTCTATATAAAGGCCATCGCTATAATAGTTTTGCAATTCAGTTTTAATATACAACTCTGGGAGAAGCAATCCTTGTTTGATGGATTTCTCTCTTATTCACCGGTGGATTTCAATAGCTTGTAGGATGAAGCAACCCTCGTTGAGTCGAGGCTCAGGCTCCTTCGACTCGAGTCGTTAATGGACTCGAGCAACCATCAAGGAGGCGTTTGGGTGTGATTAGTTATCCTTCATAGGTGTCAAACCGTCTCACTAATTCCGCTTCCACAACTGTAGGGCCTCGTTTGGTTCGCGGAATGGAAGGGAAAGGAAATCAATTCCTTTCCTTTGGGAAACTTTAATTCCTATTGATTTTTCTTTCCGATGTTTGGCAATGCCAAGGAATTTGGAAAGGAAGTGAATACTTCAATGTGGGAAAGTGATTCCTTCCTTGGATGGATGGAATCACTTTCCCCCCTAATTTCTCTTCCATTGGGAATCACTTTCCTTTCCTCCTCAATTCCTTGGGCACCCAAACATAGGAAAATAATCACTTTCCTTTCCCAACCGGGAGATTCCGCGAACCAAACGAGGCCTAGGGGTAACCCTCCCTCCCTACATCAGTTTCCACAACTATAGGGGTAACCTCCTTACAATGTTGTGGACGCGTGGAAAGGTGGGTGTTTGATGAGAATCGGGGAACAGGTCTGGTGTGGTTGTTGGAAATCGATCCATAATTTTTTGATCCATGGATGTTATCTTTGTCAAGGTCGAGGACTCAGAAATTTGATACTTGAAAACCACTTGATGTAGGGGGTCCCTATGATGTTGCAATCTTGCAGAGGCGTAGAAATGAGGTTGTTGATGATGAAGTCGTTAAAACAGTGTCAAACAAGGTGTCGAATGGTGGATGATGTGATGTCAATACCTGAGTTGTCAAAGTTGGCGTGCTAAAAGATCGTTGGATGGGAGATAACTACCAGTCCGAAGTCCGAAGTTTTGGTTGTTTGAGTCCATGAACGGTGGTTGTGCCTGCATCCACTAGCTCCTCAAGTCCACAAGGTTGCTTGAGTTCACTGGCCATTGAGTCCAACAAGAATAAAATGAATTTCTATAAGAGTTGTATATTAAAATTGAGTCATAAAACAATAAAATTATAGACTTTATATAGGCTTACAATCATGCATAAAAAAGAAATATATAAATCTTATACAAAACTCTCATTATAAATATGGAAAACAAATATGAAAACAAATCATAATCAAAGTTATGGTTAGTTTCGTTTTATTTATTCTTGCAAAAAAAAAAAAGACCTAAACTAATCCTAAAAGAAACCAAAAATATTTACATAATCTAACAAAATTGGCTTTGTTGACTGACCTTCGACTTCCCGATTTAGTTTGCTGCATCATTTTTAGAAGATCTTTATGCAGAAAGGTGAAATATTTAGCATTAATTTAGTAATCCTATGTTACGCTTTCGGTGGTCATCACAAGAATTGCGAGATTAGTTTACGATGTTCATGCCTTCGACACTGGTGATGGTTTATTTGTTTGATGAGTATTTGGAAAGTAGGACGGACTTTCAAGTCAAACGGAACTCTCTCTTTATTAAATAAGTTGAACACACTTCTATCACCTCCCTAAAGGTTGCCTTCTTTAATATTTCTCAAGTTCAATTAGTTGATAATGGTGCTGATTGTGAAGCTTTGTGACTATCCGCTCATCTAAGAGTCATTGGTAGCTTTGGTGGATTTTAGAAAGTCTATATTCTTGTTCTTAGTAAAAGTTGAATTTTGTGGGTATTTTGGTGTCTTTTATCGTGCCTACCCCATTTTAGGAAATTGGTATTTGAAAACATGTACTCCATCTAAACAACTGATAAATGCACCTACCTCTCCCAAAAGCAACAAAGATTCCCATAAAAGTAATTAGAAGTAAACACTCGATCATAATCCACTTCATTTTCTTGGATTGAGATGAAGTGGGAGAGTGTGCATGTGAATGCTCAAGATAGAAAGATGCTGACTGGGAGGACTGGTTGGATATGGGGCTCGAGGAGGTAGGGCCATACTTGTGACACCGTCCAAGGCGGAAGGTTTATCTACATCTTTGGACATACTTGCAACGCTGTAATAGGATCCATACTTGCAATGGCATCATAGTGTTGATAATTGGAACACCATCAGAAGGTTGACCAAACCTGCATTGGTAGCTACATGCTGAAAACATATAGAAGCAATAAGGTATTTGGTAAAAAAACTAGTTTTTACTTCTGAATAAGCTTTACTAACAAAACTGGAATTTTAGTAATCAATTTAGTCAAAGGTGAAAGGCTACAACCCTTTCAATGCTCGAGGCGCAAGGCACAAGAAAAATGAAAAAAAAGAGCTTGGAGAATGAAACAATGTGCCATTTTATTAAAGATTTTATATATAAGAAATATTTATGTAAAGTATGCTAACAACAACAATATTGTTTAAATAAATACTGGAAAATTATATCCATTCTATAATCTATCCTATTATAAAATACTCAGTTTTTTTTCCCTTTTGATCAGCTGATACTACAACTTTAACAACTCTATCAGCTGTAGCAACTCATAACTCTCGATTCAGAAACTAAAATTTAAGAACTCATAAGACTTGCTAACTGTTGTATACAAGGGGCTGTCTTCTCACCTTATCCTCCATCTCCCACGTCTACCTCAACATAAGAAACAACAATAACAATATTGAAAAACTAGAATTTGAAAAGTCATAATAACTCATTCAAAACCAGAATTTAAGAAGTTATAACAAATTGCAAAAAATAGATTGGAGAAGTAGGCTCAACAATAAAACAAAAATTAAGAAGTCATAAGAGCTCAATAAAAAGGTTCCCTATTTCAGAAGTGATTGTGGTCTGATGCAGTCATAACCGTGCCTTAATAACCTTAGATGGCGTGTGTCTTATTCAAGGTACCTCACCTTATGGAGGCACCTTATGACATATGGGGCGCCATGCCTTATTTGAGCCTCACCTTTGCATCTAGGCACCAATACCGCACGCAAGCCTTGACAACATTGGTAGTAAAAAAAAAGTAAAGGTATAAGATGGGGATTCAGAAAAAGAACTAAAGGGTATTTTGCAAATGAAAAAAAAAGTACATTGACGCAGGACAAGACCTAGATGGACGATCTATATGGACTTATGCAATGATTTTACAAACTGAGATTAGCGAAAGTTTGATCGTAAAGCAAAGGTTGATAAAAGTATTTCTAAAGAACCCTAAAAGATCATATGAAAAATCAATCTTGAATTTACCAAAGGATGACGGAGTTACACTACACAACCAGTTGGTTATGAGTTATATATTAGTGGGTTTTAGTCCGACATCGGATAGAGAATAAGGAGGAGGTCGAGCCTCCTCATATATATATATGTAATCCCTCTTTCTAAATAATCAATCAATTATTCTCATTTATATGGTATCACAGCTATACCATTAAAAAAAATTCTCTTCTACTTCTCTCCTTCCCAAATCCTAAATCTCCTCGCCCGCACAATAGAAGGGTTGCTGTGGCTGCACTGCGCTGCTCCTGTACGAGGCTACTGCTACTGCGACTACCTCCTGCTGCGGCCACCCCGACCCCGCCCCACCTCAGCACCCCGTCGCCTCTTCGTCGCCCCGCCCCGCCTCCCAGCCGCCTCCCCCGCTGCATCCAGCGCCCCGCCCCCATTAACTGCTGCCGCCTCTACCCTAGCCGCCATCCTATGATGACCCAAAAACCCTAGAAAAAAAGAAGAAAAAGAGGGTTGGTGTTGAGATTCTCAGAGGGTAAACAATGGTTTGTTTGCTGAACCTCAACATCGGCATCAGGTATTAACGAAGTAGAGCCTTGTTCTTGTTCCAGTATACATATCAGGATCTAACAGACAATAACCTGGGTTACTTCTATGTCCTGGCTTGTGTGTTCCATATTCGGTCTCTGCTTCCTTTGCGCAGGCCTGTTATGTGTAGTTCTCCATCCCGCTCAGTTCAACCAGATGAATCGAAACACAACAACGTTTGGATTTGGCTATGCAACAGCTTGTTCGAAGTCCCCCTTGATTGAGGCAACTCATCGCTCAGGTGGGTGGCTTCGATGAACTTGTCTCAGCTTTGCCGTCACACAATGAATGTTTTTAATTGCACTGAGTAAGTATGCTAATAAAAGAGACGAACCTACATAGCTAAAGGGAATAATCCCGTCCTGAGTCATATTGTGTAGAACATGGAAGTATTGAACTGAATGTCTAGATTGTACTTCATGTTGGGTTTTCAATATTGGTACTCGATCTTTCGATCCCACGACATGGGTCGATTAAGGAGTTTTATGACTATCGACTTGCTGTCATAGTATATATGTTCCCATGGCTTCAAAGCATATTCTCACGTTTTCATTGCCACGTTTTCCACAATATCAAAGCTTGTCTTATAGAGTATAATTTGGTTGGTGGCACTACACGAAACACGATTGGGTCAAGTTAAGCATGAGGGCTATCAAATAGCCGTTTCTGGGTTTGAGTCAGAAGATTACGATAACATAGAAAATTCTCGGAACCGTTCGTTACCGAGCCAGTCCCTCGTTTGGGAGCTGTAGCGGAGAGCATGGAAAGTATGAAAGATGAGAAATGGTAATAACAATAGAAAGTTGAGTCGAGTCTTGCATGGTCATTGGACAACTTGTGCACAAGGTTTGGTTCCTCGAATGATTGCTGGGACACCGGTATCGATTTGTACCTGGGAGGACTTGCTTGCGGAACCTCCATGAAGAGTGCGACTACCTAGACTTAAGGGAGCGTCGTATAGCAGGTATTACGGGAAATGTAGTTCGAGTTCGCGTCTCATTCAAGCACGTACCGTCTTATCCATTTGGTCCAGGGATAGCTAGTGGTGCTAGTGACCCCTTTCATATAGTTTGAGTTGACTTGATAGTGGCGATCCGCGTGCATGCCTTAGGATGAGTCAAGAAGTGTATGCACGACACGATAGAGTCAACAAATGTGCACACGATATGCAACACGAGTATGGAGCCTAAGATTTGGCTATAGCATAAACACGTGTTTCGGCACGAGATGTGATGTCTTGTCTTGAGTCGATGACACTAAGTTCACAAGTCTATGGTTGAGCCATTTGCTCGATGTTGCTACACGAATGGGTTTTATGGAATGACTATGTCGTAGCGTCACAGAGTGGAACATGAGTATGTCTTGATCCTAAGGCAAGATTAGAAAGACCACAAAAGAATAAGTTGTACTCACCAAAATAATGTGCTGGTTTTGTATGGGTTGACGAGATGCCTCCCCACCAGTACGGTTGTGTACTGACACCCCACCAGTTTGCATGCAGGTTACAGGTACTTGCTCGTTTCAAGGCGGAGCTCGCTTGGACGGGCTGAGGCATAGAGTTCCCCGGCGTTTCGAGGCGTGCGGCCGCGTTGAGTCTATACTTATACAGGACATAATGTATGGACATCGTCCATCGTAATCTTCTTTAGTTGTAAGCCTAAAGGCATGTTGTAATTGAGAGATGCGAGAGAGCTAAGTGGATGTATTCAGAGAGTGTGAGCTTGAGTGACTTATAAACTTGGTCTCGTGCCTTTGTAATCTTATTTTCAATATCAATAAAGAGTATAGTTTTGTACATGTCTTGTGTTGCTTTAACTTTTTTGCTTCGGGACTTCTGTGCGACTCTGTCATCTTGCTTCTAATCGGTCGTTTAAGGTATTTGTCTTGCGCGAGCGCAACCTAGGCTCGCACGGCATCACGTCCTAATGAAGAAGATCGGTTCTGCGGAATCGGGGTATGACATAATGGTATCAGAGCACGGCTTTACGTCCTTGGACTTCGACTGAATTCTTTTAAACTCTGATGTTGTTATTTCCGTAATTGATATTGGTAACGCTCTCTCTCAGTGTTCTACGATATGTTTCATACAATAAGTCTATATATTTTGTAAAATTTTACGAGGGAAAATTGATTGAACAAAGATGGTTTCACGTAAGGCACGAGTGACTGAGTTGAGCTGGGCAATATACACCTAGACTTGCGTCGATGTTAGCAAGTCGTGTGCTGGATTCGAATTGTTCGGACGAGAATGAGTTTGACTCGATTCGTAGAATGCGGGATAACTATCAATAGATGTGTTATCGAAAGGATGATATCGACGATGCAATATAAATGGATCGTGCTTAAATTTCGAGGAATAGGTCGACCGACGATTCAAAGTGTATTCATTGCGATTCGAAATTGTCTCGAGGATTTGTAGAGTGACTTCATCCCTGAGTGATGTATGGGATAGCCTTAGGGATGTTGATCAATTGAGGATCGGGATATCAGCAAGCATTGCGGTAGTACAAAGCCTTAGAATAAGTTTTACGGAGTTAGTAGTGATATTGATGTCTCGTGCGAGATTGATTCAGACGAACTAGAAACGACGTACATCATATTGGGATTAGGCTGAGTATGAGATGCAAAGTGTTAAGAGTAGATAGATTGAACGAGGAAACGGTATTGTGCAACGAAATTGACGACTCAGTTGAAAAATTCGATATGGATCGTATACGAAAATCTTAGCACGAAACTGAACAAAAATTGAATTTCGGATTGAATAAGGAAAGATAGCACGATTGGAAGATAGCTCATAGAAGTTTGAATTTGAAGTACGAAAATGACTCTAAAGATTTTAGAGAAAATTGCTCGATGGCTTGAGTTAGTATAGAACGATACGGTTGTAGGAATATGTTGTGTGATGACTAAGATGAACGATAACAAATGTGACCATGAGTTTGGACGAATTGATCATGTAACTAGTTCGGAAGATAGCTATAGCTGATTGGATCATGAATGTGGATGAACAGATTGTATATCCAATTCGAATGATAGCATTGGTTGCACGACTTGGAGTTCGTTGCAAAAGGAATGTCGTCAGGTTATCTATATCATTGATGGTATTGAGACGTATCAAAGATCGATGTACGATAACTCGGAGATACTCTGATCCGAGGAATGATGCTCGTGTCAAATGTTGTTGTTTGAATGGATTCTATACTTTGGAATTTTGATAGTAATAAATGTTTGGATGACTTGATTTGGTAAACTTGAATTGTACGAGAATAGATTATAGTCGAACTATGCGAAACGAAAACGTTGACAGATTTGATGATCATTGATGTGAGGATTATATGACTCGGAAATTCATAGTATGCGATCTTGCAATGTTGCGATGAGATAGATGCACAGTTTGAGGACTAAGGTTTGGAAATTTAAGTTTAAGTTATGATTGATGAATTATGATTGATGTTTTGCGACTTGTGTCGGTGGATTATGACTTGACTTTGTAGTTGAGGCATACAAATTTGGATTGATAGGTCTATTGAACGAATTGAAAATACGATTTTGAGAGTTGTGAGTTGTGTCGTTGAACCATAGTGTAATTGAGGATGATCGTGAATGGAATTTCCCTATGATGACTTTATTGAATGACTCGGACCCCTTGGACTTAAAGTTGCTAGGATAGGAGACATCTATGCTCGAAGTTTAGAAATCAGAGTGATGCGAGCTTGGGTAGAAAACCTTGTACTATCGACTATGATTTGACCTTAGGATAGGGGGCGAGTGTTATGCCATTGGTCTCGAGGAACGGAGATCATAGTAGATGACTTTGACTTTGACTCGGTGAGTTAGCCTAGCGGTTAGGCAGACGTCCTTAGGTCGAGAGATAGACTTGGTGCGATCGACCTTAGCGAGGGTCGCCTGGGTAGATTATAGAGCTGTATAGATAGTTATAAAGTTGAGGCATGAATATTGGATGGATGTTTTTAGATAGTTTTAACAATTAGTAGGATTTGAACGAGCGACGATATTGAATATTGGTTTTGGATAGGTAGATGGTTTGCAAATCGATGAAGGTAAGTAAGTTCTTGAGGATGAAAATTACACCTGGTAGTTTTGTTCTGATTCTCTATCACGAGACTTGGTTGAAATGTATATATTTCGGGGACGCATTAAATATGTGCACGATACAACTCAAGTTGTGTGCTGAATTCAAATAAGACTGAAGGGAGGATCGGAATGTGATAAGAAAATTTGTGAAATTGTATGCTAAGGAAAAATATTGATGAAAGGATTGATCGGATGAGTTGTCATATGTTGTTTGAACAAATCAAATTTGTTGATTCAGATTTTGAGTATAGAAGAAAGTTGGTGATCGATAATAAATTCGTGTTTCGATGAAATCGAATGTGTTTCGAGGATTCAATGAAAGCAGAATTTTACTTGGACGGATTTGAACGATATCACCGGAATTGAGATTGTGTTTGAAAGAGTGTAATAGAGATGTGCATGATAAGAGATTCGAATTTTGATTGGTTGTGTTATGGGTTCGAAAAATTTCGAAAGATAGAACATAGACGATGCGAAAGATAACTTCGGAAGATAGTTAAACTAGTTAGTGAAATTGAGTATCGATATGTGTAATTGTGATTTTGGTTAAGGCGTTGATGCAGTCAGGTTTGAAAGATTTGAACTAAAAGTTTGGAGGATTTTCGGGATTTGGTTAAGGGGTAACATTGGATTTTGATTAGAAGATTATGAGTGATAGACTAGGAAATGTTTTGGATTCGAAATGAGTGAGGATATCGTTTGGGTCTGTTCGTCCTAGAACTAAGTTGTCCGTTTGTGCGTGAGTTATAAGTTATCCCGTGTTTTGAGATATAGCAGCATGTAGCGCATTATGGAAAGAGACATGACTTGAGGATTGTGTTGCAAAATAATTAGATAGATTGGGAGGATATAGTTGTTCGATGGAATTGACTAAAGGCATGAGTGCAACTCTGAATGATGAAACAGATAGGGAGCTGTGTTCGAGAGATTCTAAAGTATGCCAGGTGAGTTTGAGTTGATTACAAGGGATAGCGTTGATGAGTGTATACTCAATAAGTTTAGATGACAATTTTTTTTCGAGTGGTGTATTATGTAGTGTCCCGTCCCTCAGTTCAACCGGATGAATTGAAACACAACGATGTTTGGACTTGGCTATGCAACGGCTTGTTTGAAGTCCCACTCGGCCAAGACAACTCCTCGCTCAGGTGGGTTGCTTTGATGAACTTCTCAGCTTTGCCTTCACACTTAATAAATGAATATTTCAATTGCACTGAGTAGGATGCTAATAAAAGAGACGAACCCACATAGCTAAAGAGAATAATTTTGTTCTGAGTCAGATTGTATAGAACATGTAAGTATTGAACTGGATGTCTAGATTGCACTTCATGTTGGGTTTTCAAAGTTGGCACTCGATCTTTCGATCCACTTCTTGGGTATTAAGGAGTTTTATGTTGTCACATAGACTATCGACTTGCTGCCATAGTCTATATGTTCCTACGACTTCAAAGCACGTTTCCACGTTTTCATTGCCACGTTTCCCGAGGTATCAAAGCTTGTCATATAGAGTATGACTTGGTTGGTGACACTCTACGAAACGCGGTTGGGTCAAATTAAGCAGGAGGGCTATCAAATAGCCGTTCCTAGGTTTGAGTCGGAAGATTATGATAACAGAGAAAATTTTCGGGACCGTTTGTCGCCGAGCCAGTCCCTCGTTTGGGAGCTGTAGCGGAGAACATAGAAAGTATGAAAGATGAGAAATGGTACTAAGAATGGAAAGTTGAGTCGAGTTTTGCATGGTCATTGGACAACTTGCATACAAGGTTTGGTTCCTCGAACGATTGCTGGAGCACCGGGATCGATTCGTACCTAGGGGGAACTTGCTTGCAGAACCTTCAGGGGGAGTGCGACTACCTAGACTGAAAGGAGCACCGTATAGCGGGTATTGCGGGAAGTGTAGTTCGAGTTCGTGCCTCGTTCAAGCACGTACCGTCTTATCCATTTGGTACATAGCTTGTGGTGCTAGTGACCCCTTTCATATAGTTTGAGTCGGCTTGATAGTGGCGATCCGCGTGTATGCCTTAGGATAAGTCAAGAAGTGTATACATGACACCAATGAGTCAAAAATTGTATGCCCGACACGATGGAGTCAATAAATGTGTACACGATATGCAACACGAGTATGGAGCCTAAGATTTGGCTATAGCAGAAATACGTGCTTCGGCACGAGATGTGGTGTCGTGTCTTGAGTCGTTGACAAGTTCACAAGTCCATGATTGAGCCATTTGCACGATGAAACGGAGGAAGGCCATAAGGCAAGTATTGAATAAATTTTACTAATTTGTGAGACACGGTCTCGATATTGTTACACGAATAGGTTTTATGGCACGACTATGTCGTTGCGTCACAAAGTAGACCAGGAGTATGTCTTGAAACCAATCCTAAGGCAATGTTAGAAAGATCATAAAAGAATAAGTTGCACTCACTAAACTAACGTGTTGGTTTTGTATGGGTGGGCGAGATGTCCAGTACGGTTGTATACTGACACCCCACTAGTTTGCATACAGGTTACATGTACTTGCTCGTTTCAAGGCGGAGCTCGCTTGGATGTGTTGAGGCATGGAGTTCCTTGGCGTTTAGAGGCATGCAACCGCATTGAGTTCGCTTATACGGAAGATAATGTTTGGACATCGCCCATCGTAATCTTCTTCAGTTGTAAGCCTAAAGGCATGTTGTAATTGAGAGATGAGAGAGCTGAGTGAATGTATTCAGAGAGTATGAGCTTGAGTGACTTGTGAACTTGGTCTCGTGCCTTTGTAATCTTATTTTCAATATCAATAAAGTGTATAATCTTGTACATGTCTTGTGTTGCTTTAACTTTTCTGCTTCGGAACTTCTGTGCGACTCTGTCGTCTAGCTTCTCTGTCGTCTAGCTTCTAATCGACCGTTTTAGGTATTCATCTTGTATGAGCGCAACCTAGGCTCGAGCGACATCACGTCCTGGCGATGACGATCGCTTCTACGTAACCGGGACGTGACATTCTGGCTATGTTGGTAGCGCATTTGGCAGAGTTGAGGCGATTACTGGGATGGGACAATCTGTCACGTCCCGATCCCGGAGGATCGAAAACAAGCCACTGGGCGTGATGCCGTACAAGTCTAGATTGCACTTGTACAAGGCAAAACCATTACAGTTCCTGGTAATTCTCAGAAAACATCAAAAAGGCAGCGGAACCAAGCAGATAAATTGAAGTCACATAATTTATATAGAAATGTATCTCTTTATTGATAATCAAAATGGATTACAAGACTTGCAGCGGAATACAGAGTTTACAACTGATTACAAGACTTGCAGCGGAATATAGAGTTTATAACTGATTACAAGGCTCTTAAATAGCCAACTGAATGTATACACTTGCCCTTTAGGCTACAACTGAATATACCGACTTCTTTACAATGAACTTGCCAATATGGCTACAATCTCACTGGTACAACTGAGTTCCACTGTTCCATACATTATGTCCCGTATAGCAGAAGACATCGTCTTGCAAGAAGAGCTTCTGCACACCCATCCGATTCATCGATGCCAAGCACTGATTCTCAGGATTTTCCCAAGCAAACACCTGTAATATTGCCCACAACGTGGGTCAGTACATCATCAATGTACTGGCGAGCGGTGCTGGCCCAACTCACCTAAGAAGACAGCACTAAGTAATCATGTTACAGAACATTATTAACAGTGATCTTTCTCGTTGCCTTAGGGTCAATTTCATGTTATAGCCGACAAGAAGTAAAGCATGCAAATCTTATAGCCAACATAATTTAACGCATGCAGTTATCACCCTTTGGTGATTCTTACCCACGGTCGTATAGCCATCCCTGTACATTTATAACACTTACTCTGCCTGCACAAGACATTGTTAGAAACAATATCATGGTTCAATATAAATATCACCATTCAGGTGATTCTTACCAACAGCCGACATCTTTTCCTGTATTTGAGTAATAACTTACTCTGCCTGCATAAGACATCATTAGCACCTGACCTATCTATATGAAGGTCACTGGCGACACGCCATCCTGGACCGTCTTACAGGTATACAGCGCCCTTGCCAGTGCAGGTAGCTAGCCCCACTGCAAGTCCTGTATACCGTGCTACTACTTCAGCACTGCCACTACTTCGGCATTGGTTTCCCCTAGGACGAACCGGGTTCCATGGCCCAGGAATACCGTTCGAGAAACCACCTTGTCGACAAGTTGTCCATGACCATGCAACTATATGCAACTTATCTAAGAATAAAACATATAATGCATGATAAGGAAAACTAAGCAAAACCATCATTCTCATTCGTATTGCCATCTTGCCATCTAGCCATCTTGTCTTGAGCCATTGCTCACATTATCATCTGCCCAATCCAGGGTCTTGGCATAATCAACATTCTACATCGGCGACAGGATAATAGAATGTTGTTACCCAATGCCTTGCCACATCTTTGTTACCATACATCATTCCAACCAAACTCAGTGTACTCACCGCCCAATTCCTGGGACTTAGCATCTGTTTAGCATTCATTCATTTGAATGCAATTCAAGCATACTCACTGCCCAGTTCTTGGGTCTTAACATCTGTTCTACCATCTATTTATTGAGCCAAAGCTCGATATACTCACTGCCCAAGTATTTAGGACTTTGCCTTCACCTGTCATGTAATTCATCGCAACAGAGTACAAGCATATTATTCATTTAGCCACAACAGTTTACGTTCAGGTGATTATTATCTTTCATTATCTTTCCAAATTCCATGCAAGGTGTTATTGAGCAACACAATAAGAAACATAGCACACTATCCTTTATTTTAAGCGTGAAGCTAAAGGATCTTTGAAGGGTTCAACACTACTCACATTCATAGGACGATTCCCGCCACGATCGCATAGACTTCCAAGCGATCCTTCATATAATCTCAAGTCCAACAAGGCTTCATCGAACCAACCATCCATCATAAGGCATCTTGCGGGTCGGGGCACTACAATATATACCACCCAGAAAAAGTTTCGTCCTCGAAACTTAAAACAAAACTCATCCCCAAAACTTCAACCAACTTTTCATGAAACTTCTCAACGATCAACTTGCACCATTTACTATTTCTCTGCAATCTCTCGAATGATTTCAAGTAATGTACCGTCTCGATATACATCCCAATTGATTCAAAATATGTTACCATCTTTGCTCTTTCCTCCAACACTCGTGCAATCCTTAGCACGTGATAATCCTCCCCGTGGCTTCGTTTGAATTCAGCATACCACTTAGTTGGAATCATACACATATTTTAGGCGTCCCCGAAATACATGCACTTCAACCAAGTTTAGTGATAGAGAAAGCGAACGAGCTACGGTTCAACTTTCTTTCCGAACATCAGTAATTCTTTTTAAGCATCTCGTATAATCCCACTTTGTTTATTCAATATTCCAACCAATTACTAAGACGATAGATGTCGCCAATTCCAATTCGATAAATTTTCCTCAACCGACCCAACATTTCAAAATATTCAGACTTAGATGTATCAAGTATTCCTTTCAAGTTCATTGTCATCCATGCCACCAAAGTTGATAAATCCTATTGCCACATTTCATTTCGATACCCCGATTCTTGTCGGTCAAATCTTGTACTCATCATCGTTCGCATCCATATACTTTGTTTGCAACTTGTAAATTTTCCAATCATGATCCATCTTCCAAATCGTACCATCCTTCAAATTGTACCACAATTTCACTCTAGCAACATTTCTTGCTGTACTCCAACATTTTCTCGTATTGATCAAGCCAACATATTTATCCTCTCGCATAGGCAACTATCATATTTCAGCAACATTAATTCCGAGGGTCATTCCTATTCATATTCGCCGATCTCGGCTACATGTACTATCCAATTCCGTCGTTACACTTATATCCTTAAATTTTATCCGATCCATAAAATTATTCCAACTGTCTCGAGGCACTACCATCAATTTTCGCAGCTCAATATTAATCAACCAAATCCAACCAACTCTAACAATTTCCAGCATTCCAACAAAGGCAACTCAATTTTCGACGTTCAACAAGGCAACCAAATTTTGAAACCAACATGATCTGTCATCCCATCCAATATTATAACATCAAATTTCCCAAATATCCACTCCATTTTAAAGCCTACTTTCCAACACATCTTACTCATTCCGGCTATACTCACACAACATCAATAGGGACATCCTACGGTTTTCCAACAGTCAACTTAGCATACAGTCAAGTCTCTACGGTCAGCTAATCTAAGGTAAACCAGACATTCAGCTAACACATATGAGATGGATAGCTATCAGGGACATACTTATCTCTTATCTTAGAGGCAACCAATTCTCATCATAGGACAACTCTATGGTCTGACCAACTTAGGGACATGGGACACCACCCCAATCTTATGAACTTATTCCCAACATGGACAACTGAAGAACATAGCCAACCAATCTGAAACTTAAGCAACCAACAAACATTCTAGGCAACCAACCGACACTCTAGGCAACTAGCCAACAATCTAGGCAACCAGCCGACAATCTAGGCAACCAGCCGACAATCTAGGCAACTAGCCAACAATCTAGGCAACCAGCCGACAATCTAGGGTCAAGTCTTTCTACCCGTACTCATACTCGAGTAATACCCAACGAAGTCTCATTCTAGACTTACCCGCAATCGACCAATTCTATCCGACAATTCTATCCAACAATTCTATCCCACAACTCTATGGGTCAATCTCGAAGCTATCATATAAAACTTATCAATCGAATATCCAAACTTTCAATTTCCATTTGCATAGACATAGCATCACTTGTTCAATCCGACTTGCATCCTCGTATCATACTCAAATGTCTATTCAATCGGGTCAACTATCCCGAGTCATCATCGGACATTGCTACATCAATAGTTTATCACTTACGATCTCCTCCTACGGTCTCTTCGCGACATATTCGTTGCCCACATTCTTATATCATCGATACGGTCTGTGCTCCTTAACCAACAACATAGGCAACTATAAAAATCATTTTTCTTTCGAGGCATCCTTTATGAATTTTCTAGCACCAACACGGTCATCTCTTAGCAATTCACGTTAACCATCAATATTCGTTTTGCATCATCACCTTGTGATTTCATAAGAAGATTTATTATTCATGCATCGATCCAATCTCTGTAGCACCAATCATCTAACATTCATATATCGGTCATCTTAGTGGATATGACATAACTCATTAGCTATGTCATAATCCAATAACTCATTAGCTAAGTCATAATCCAACAATTCTATATTCCACCAAACTTGTTGTTCATGCGACAACATCATCTACCGACATGGTCTATTACATATCGCTGCACCTCGATACTTATTTGTATCCCAGCCATTCGACTCTCATAAAGAACATCTATTCTTTCATGCATCAAGGGACAAGTACTCATTTTCTATGCCTCAAAATAGTCAAGGGTCATGACTTGTTAATTCGGAACACATCAAATTCTCTCAAGCACGCTGCACCACGTGCTAAGATCCTCTATTCCTCAAGCCCACTTTCAATCTTTTCGGTCGTTGATGCAACTCTCTCTGCATCATCTAAATCATTCGTACATCCCGATAAGAGCCTAACATTACCATCAATTCTGTCAATATCCAACATGCAATTTCTTTCACTCAATTCCAATATCGTTCAATATTCGGTCCATAGTTATTCCCGCAAAATCATTCGATAGCAACACCACACTATCGTTACTAAGCCTACCATCCTCATTACCCAACTGATTCAAGTCTTCGCCTGAATCTGAAATTGTTTTCTTCCCAACCAAGGCATTCATTTCATATTTTCAATCCTCCTATTACCCAACATACTGCTAACCGACAAGGTCTAGCGATGGTTCACCCGAACACATCAAAATCTCGCAACGGGTCATCCAACTTAATTATCAAGGGACATTCCTAGCCGTCATGTATCAATCGTAAGCTTAGCTACGATTCGATACCTCCCAATACCTTATAGGTAAAGCAATTACAAAATCATAAACACATCAAGGGTCAAGGGACATCTTATCACGACAAGGGTATATGTAATATACCACCCAGAGCTCAAGCCATTCCGACACAATATTCTCTCGCATCAAACCAACGTCCAATATGGACAAACCATCATGCAGTGGTTATGCTGACCACAAATACCGACTCATGATTCTGTCGATTCCCATTCACTGAAATCCATGCACATTCTGTTCCAATATACCAAGCCATCACCCACGGTCGACTGCTGCATAACAATCGACTTCAATGAATCCCGCACATAAGACATCCAGCATACATCACAAACTTATTATAGCATCGCATCATTGTTATTCTTTTTGGTATCTTTTAGAAATTCAACAAAGCACACATATCACAGCCCACATATTTAGACTTATTGTATGGAACACCCAGTGAGAGGTTAGAATGATCAACGGACTTTCAGTCAAGGGAACAACATAGAATAGTTTGGAAGCAACACAGAACAATCGCAGAAGCACTATGAATCATCATAGAGGCAACTTTGATTTCATCGCGGAAGCAACTTTGAGTATTCGCGGAAGCAACTTTGATTCACCGCGGAAGCAACTTTTGAATAATCGCGGAAGCAATCTTTGAATCATCGCGGAAGCAGCTTAGAATCATCTTAGTAGCAACATTGATTCGAAACAAATCGAATAGGAATCCAAGGTCGTAAAGCCGTGCTCTGATACCATTATGTCACGCCCCGATCCCGGAGGATCGAAAACAAGCCACTGGGCGTGATGCCGTACAAGTCTAGATTGCACTTGTACAAGGCAAAACCATTACAGTTCCTGGTAATTCTCAGAAAACATCAAAAAGGCAGCGGAACCAAGCAGATAAATTGAAGTCACATAATTTATATAGAAATGTATCTCTTTATTGATAATCAAAATGGATTACAAGACTTGCAGCGGAATACAGAGTTTACAACTGATTACAAGACTTGCAGCGGAATATAGAGTTTACAACTGATTACAAGGCTCTTAAATAGCCAACTGAATGTATACACTTGCCCTTTAGGCTACAACTGAATATACCGACTTCTTTACAATGAACTTGCCAATATGGCTACAATCTCACTGGTACAACTGAGTTCCACTGTTCCATACATTATGTCCCGTATAGCAGAAGACATCGTCTTGCAAGAAGAGCTTCTGCACACCCATCCGATTCATCGATGCCAAGCACTGATTCTCAGGATTTCCCCAAGCAAACACCTGTAATATTGCCCACGACGTGGGTCAGTACATCATCAATGTACTGGCGAGCGGTGCTGGCCCAACTCACCTAAGAAGACAGCACTAAGTAATCATGTTACAGAACATTATTAACAGTGATCTTTCTCGTTGCCTTAGGGTCAATTTCATGTTATAGCCGACAAGAAGTAAAGCATGCAAATCTTATAGCCAACATAATTTAAAGCATGCAGTTATCACCCTTTGGTGATTCTTACCCACGGTCGTATAGCCATCCCTGTACATTTATAATACTTACTCTGCCTGCACAAGACATTGTTAGAAACAATATCATGATTCAATATAAATATCACCATTCAGGTGATTCTTACCAACAGCCGACATCCTTTCCTGTATTTGAGTAATAACTTACTCTGCCTGCATAAGACATCATTAGCACCTGACCTATCTATATGAAGGTCATTGGCGACACGCCATCCTGGACCGTCTTACAGGTATACAGCGCCCTTGCCAGTGCAGGTAGCTAGCCCCACTGCAAGTCCTGTATACCGTGCTACTACTTCAGCACTGCCACTACTTCGGCATTGGTTTCCCCAGGACGAACCGGGTTCCATGGCCCAGGAATACCGTTCGAGAAACCACCTTGTCGACAAGTTGTCCATGACCATGCAACTATTTGCAACTTATCTAAGAAGAAAACATATAATGCATGATAAGGAAAACTAAACAAAACCATCATTCTCATTCGTATTGCCATCTTGCCATCTAGCCATCTTGCCTTGAGCCATTGCTCACATTATCATCTGCCCAATCCAGGGTCTTGGCGTAATCAACATTCTACATCGGCGACAGGATAATAGAATGTTGTTACCCAATGCCTTGCCACATCTTTGTTACCATACATCATTCCAACCAAACTCAGTGTACTCACCGCCCAATTCCTGGGACTTAGCATCTGTTTAGCATTCATTCATTTGAATGCAATTCAAGCATACTCACTGCCCAGTTCTTGGGTCTTAACATCTGTTCTGCCATCTATTCATTGAGCCAAAGCTCGATATACTCACTGCCCAAGTATTTAGGACTTTGCCTTCACCTGTCATGTAATTCATCGCAACAAAGTACAAGCATACTATTCATTTAGCCACAACAGTTTACGTTCAGGTGATTATTATCTTTCATTATCTTTCCAAATTCCATGCAAGGTGTTATTGAGCAACACAATAAGAAACATAGCATACTATCCTTTATTTTAAGCGTGAAGCTAAAGGATCTTTGAAGGGTTCAACACTACTCACATTCATAGGACGATTCCCGCCACGATCGCATAGACTTCCAAGCGATCCTTCATATAATCTCAAGTCCAACAAGGCTTCATCGAACCAACCATCCATCATAAGGCATCTTGCGGGTCGGGGCACTACACAATCAAACAATAATCGAATCAGGAACGTTGAAGGATGGCAAATACTAGGGCAATTATGAGTGTTGACAACACCAGTGTCGGAAATGTAGTGGCAGGAACATCGGACATTGGCACGACGGTTCGATTCGACTTGTCGATCGACGATTGGACGGTCCAGAAGGTTACTCGACATGTCACAAGAAAGTTGAGAAGGCACTTCGGGAAATGCGGTTGTCCAAACATCAACCCTCCATATGTGAATGATTCCATATACGAGCAGTGGGAGACATAATAGTCGACTGTTTACACAGTTGATGAATTTGATATAGCCATTGGTTGAGGACATGGTTCAGAACACGGATTTAGTGAAGGAATTATGGGAGGTCCTCGCGACTGCGTTTGATGGAAAACATGATTTGTCTTGTATCTATGACTCGGTTGTTGGCGTCTACCGAGCGGATCAGGGAAATAAATCACATAAGGACTACTTCCGGGCCTTTAAGGCCCTAATTGATAATGTTGATCGTGTGTTACCTCTAACGACGAACATCAATGAGGCGAAAACTCAACGTCAGCAACTCTATGTCATGGTATATCTTGTCTCTCTTCGTCTTGATGCAGACTCTGCTCGGTCTCAGATCATTGCTGGGACCGAGATTCCGTCTTTGATGGAAGTCCACTTTCGTGTCTTGCGAGGTACGGAAGTCATTGAGACCACTACCGGTGATGCTCTTGCTGATCGTTCTGCCCTTGGTGCTGCTCGTAGTAGATTTCGTGGAGGTCGTAGGGGTCGACGTGGTGGCCGGCATACTAGTCGCGATGGTGGACGAGGCAATGACGGTCGTGATGGAGGAAGACCGCGTACATGCTTCAACTATAGACAACAAGACCACTTTCAGTGGCAATGCCCCAAAACACCTGCCACCAATGCTGCATCAGATGCTACCGACACCGACGGGCTATCAATGCAAATGACAGCAAAAACATATGTCGATTTCACTAACTTCTAGGCATAGCGTCATGGTGAAACTTCTATTTTTGGATCCACAGCCGAGTACCCAGCGACATGTGTGGTAAAGTCAAGGCAATGGGTGATTGACTCTGGTACGTCTACTCACATGACAGATGACGCAAGTATGTTGCGCAATTACGTATCGGTAGGTCGTGTGACCGATATTACTATTGCGAATGGTGATCCCTTGACAACCAGTAGAAAAGGAAGTGATCGTCTTTCTTCTGGACTGTTACTCCCTTCAGTATTACATACACTTGACAATTATTTCAACTTTGTCAATTAGTCGGATTACTCGTGACTTGCAATGTTATGTAACATTTTTTTGTGGTGGTTGTGTTTTTCAGGACCTAAAGACTGAGGAGGCTGTCGGTAGGGGGCATGTAGTTGGAGGCTTATACCTGTTTGACATGAATTCTTTTGTTGCCTGTGCCGGCGTGGCACTTGATCCTTTTGAGCTGCACTATCAGTTAGGTCACTCATCTATCCAAGCTCTCCAGAAAATGTATTCTTCTTTAAATATTACGTTTTCCTTTCATTGTGAGTCATGTAATTTGGCCAAGCATCACCAGGGTTCCCTATCCAGTAAGTTTGAATAAAGTGGCATCGGCTTCTTTTTAGTTAGTGCATTCTGATATACGGGAACCTTGTCATATTGACTCTATGATGGGTTTTAAGTACTTTATTTCTTTTGTTGATGACTACTCACGTGTCACATGTATCTACTTGATGAAAAATCGCTCCGACTTATTTAATATTTGGTGCAATTTTTATGCGGAGATCACCACACAATTTGGTGTTCTTATTAAATATTTTTGGAGTGATAATGGTCGTGAGTATTTGTTTCGTGAGTTCAATTCTCACCTGTCTCGACATGGCATAATCCACCAAACCTCATGTCCTTACACACCACGATAGAATGGTGTAGCTAAACGCAAGAATCACTATCTTCTAGATACAACACGTGCTCTTATATTTCAAGCACGTACTCCCAGAAGATTTTGGTCCGATGCAGTTCTTACTGCTTGTTATCTGTGTTAAATGACAACAATCCTTATTTTCGGTTATATCCTAACCTTGAGCCGTTTTTTCTACCTCTTAATATCTTTGGCTGCTTATGTTACGTTCGAGATACTCGACCGACTCTTTCAAAATTGGATCCGAAGGCAATCAAATGTATTTTTCTTGGGTATCCAAAAGATCAGAAAGGGTATTGTTGTTTTTTTCGACTTCGAAGAGGTATTTTATGTCTCGGGATATTACCTTTGTTGAAATCAAATTCCCTCCACTCCCACCAACTACAGATGTTGTTCCAAAGGTTTATCCTGAAGAGAATTTTTTGTTATATTCCGGTCACACAGAGCAGCCCCCTGTAAGGGTACCCTCCCAGTACCCTCCCCTGTCGAGTCAGTCTTCTGGTTGACAGTCCACAAACACCGGATCAGTCAGAACCGACATCACCAGTCTCCCCAGCTCCAATAGCACAAGCATCGCCACTAATGCCCGCGGTTGCAGAGCTATCGTCCTCCTTTAGCTCTACTGCTTCACCACCACCTGCTGCACCGACTCGTCCTCGTCGTGTTTGTCGTGATCATCCCTTGTATGTTGACAACTACAAAGGGCTCGCAAGTCATACTCAGTCCTTGGTGGCTACTATGAGATGGGATGCAGATTCCCAATACTGCAGAGGAGGGACTCAGACATCCTGGTTGGCGTGCTGCGATGGAAGAGGAGATGAAAGCACTTCGGGAGAACCCTACATAGGACATGGTGGATTTGTACGTTTGGTAAGAAGGTAGTAGGCTGCAAGTGAGTGTTCACAGATGACACTCTTGACCGTCTGAAAGCTCGTCTTATGGCGAAAGGGTATTCTCAAACTTACGATTGAGATTATTTTGAGACCTTCTCCCCTGTTGTCAGGATGACCTCTGTACGAGAGCTTCTGGCCTTAGCAGTCCGCTATGACTGGCCATTACTTCAGCTAGATGTGAAGAATGTATTTCTACATGGAGATCTTGAAAAGGAAGTTTATGTGATGCAACCACCATGATTCGTTGCAAGGGAGGGTAAAGTGTGTTATCTACGCAAAGCACTATATGGTCTCAAAGAGTCATCCCGTGCTTGGTTTGGATGGTTTACCCATGTTGTTACACAGTTTGGACTATGCCAATCAAAGAAAGATCATTCGGTCTTTTACCGAGAGACATTAGCTGGACGGATATTACTTGGTGTCTATGTTGACGACATCGTGATCACAGGGGATGATGGTATGGGAATTGCATGATTGAAAAAGTTTCTTAGTAAGCAATTTGAGACTAAAGATATAGGAGCATTGAATTACTTTTTGGGCATTGAAGTTACATGGGGCAAGAAGTACATTGTCATGTCTCAGAGGAAGTATGTGTTGGATATCCTAACTGATGCCGGAATGATGCAAGTTAAGGGAGCAACCTCACTGATGGATTCAGGGGTAAAGTTACTTTCCGATGAAGGAATACTGATGACCAATCCTGATCAATATTGTCGGGTGTTGGAAAACTCAACTACTTGACAGTCATGACTCGTCCAGACATTTCTTTTGTCGTAAGTGTTGCGAGTAGATTTATGGCTTCTTCACGAATTCCACATTGGCAGGCTGTTCTCAGAATCCTACGTTATCTAGCCTAGAATCCAGAAAAATGTACTCGGATGGAGAATCAGGGACATACTCATCTTGAATGTTTTACATATGCTGACTGGGTTCTAGTCTTACAGATAGAAGGTCTACATTTGGCTATTCGATATTCATTGGCAGAAACTTGGTGTCGTGGAAAAGCAAGAAAATGTGGTCTCACAATCAACTTCAGAAGCGGAGTATCGAGCCATTGCTCTCGGCACAACATATGTGTTATATCTATAACATCTTCTACAAAAATTAGGAGAAGTAGCAGAATCTAAAACAACATATATGTGGTGTGATAACTAGTCTGCTATCCATATTGCTACCAAAACTATATTTCCTGAAAGGAAGCACATTGAGATCGACACTCCACTTTGTCCGTGATGAGTATCAAAAGGGATGATAAAGTTTCACTACGTGAGGACCGGCAATCAGATAGTCGATACATTTACGAAGTCTTTTCTAGGTCCTCGAGTTCAGTTTCTTTGTAACAAGCTGGACATGATCGACATCTATGCTCCAGCTTGTTGGGAGGGTGTTGGTTATGAGTTATATATTAGTGGGTTTTAGTCCCACATCGGATAGAGAATAATGAGAATGTCTAGCCTCCTCCTGTATATATGTAATCCCTCTCTCTCTAAATGATCAATCAATTGTTCTCCTGTATACAACCAAAACATGCCAAATCTTATTCCACGAAAAAAATGAATCCACATGTCAAAATCTTTATCCCTTGGTCCAAAGACCAACCTCGATGTAATATAAAGGAACCTTGACTTTTGGGTTGATTGTAATTGATTTGAGGTCAGGGTGTTTATGTACTACGAACAACGAGAAGAAGAGGTACCTACTCTCAACAACGGATGAAAATCATAACTCAAATAAATTTCTCTCTCCAACAAGGAAAACTTAGAGAACTTAGAGATTCAATGAGTCCTAGAAGGCAACTAGCATATTTTCAAATTTAATCAATCTTGAAAGAATTATTAAATATAACTGTTCCTATGAATCAATTGTGTGCACCATATACATATTAAAATTCGTGTGCACCATGTTCATAATTAGAAAACCATATAAGTCCATATGCATATGCAGTGTTCTAAATTTCGGCCTAGGCGGCCGCCGGCCGCACTGATAACCCCCTAGGCGGTCTACGGGCCTAGAAAGACCTAGGCGGCCGCCGAGGCCGATTAATTTTGAAAAAAAAATAAAATAAAATAAAAAAATTTGATTTTTTTAATACTGACCTCGAGAGAGAGATGGAGAGGAGAGGAGTGGAGAGATGGAGAGGAGAGGAGAGGAGAGGAGAGATAGATTGAGAGGAGAGGAGAGGAGTTGTTGCTGCTCTCTCTCTCTCTCTCTCCTTTTATAAAAAGAAAACCTAGAAAAAAAAAACTAAAGAAAACTTGGAAAAAAAACTAAAAAAAAAATCTATGGTGGGATTCGAACCCAATACCACCCACCAAAACATAACTTATACACAGCGTTTTAGCCACAAGAGCACATAAGCAAATGTGTTAATATGTTGCATAGAATGTATTTATATGTATACATATTGAAAAAAATTAAAAATAAAAATAAAAAGGCGCCGCCTAGGCGCTAGGCGCCCCTCCGGCGCACCGATTCCGCCTAGCGAAATTTAGAACATTATGCATAATAAAAAAAACCAAATAAAAGCTCAAAGTCCAAATTCTTGAATCTCAAAATTGGACATGTTGATTGATCCTTCACTCATGATAATTGAAACAAATTCTGGTCACAAACAAATACTTATGTATGCTTTCAGAAAGAAGCAACCATGAGAGCAGCCATTCAAAGAATTTCGTAAAAATAGCTTTTACCAAACATATTTACACGTTGCTTTTAAAATGTTAAGCAAAAAATAGTTTTAGTGGCCAAACGAAACCCTGCCTTAGAGGATCGACTTCCACTCGGCTCGTGGATAGTTTAGCTTATTAACACTCTATAAGCTATAGAGTATCTGTCTACTCCTAGTAATCCCTTGCAATTATCGGGGTATAATTTTCAAAATTTAGAGGAACAACTAAATGTTGTAAGACCATAGACACTAGACACCCACCACCAACTCCCATATGAAACACCCAATAAATGCTCCATCTTCCCCACACAATTAGTATCGAATTCCTACAAATTAATCAGTTCACCAACAAACTCTCTCTTCTCAAAATTTTGGCATAGCCTAGTTCTCCCTTGTGTTGAATTGTGGGGTTGAAGTGGGAGAGGGTGCACATGAATGCCTGGGCTAGAGAAGATGCCAGAGGGGAAAAGGTGGCTGAGAGGATAGGAGGGATCTGGGGCCTAGGAAGGAGGTGGAGCCATATTTGCAACGCCGTCATGGGAGGGAGGTTCCTCTACATCTTTGGCGGGTACACAGACAACCACCAGATTAACAATCTCCATTTCTCCAACAACGGTGAGGAATTCATTGCTTTATTTGTAAAGATAGGTTTTTGATATTCCTTCCAGTTCATTTAGAAGCTTCAACGTTATTATTTGTGCTTGTGATGGATGAGTATTTTTTAAGGATTTTGTTAACATGTGCCATAAGGACACATGTTAACACATTGATAAATATGCATTTTGTATTGGTACTCCCATCATCATATTTATTAATGCACATTTTACATTTATCAATACACATTTTAAGTTAAAGAAGGCACATGTTAACACATTGATAAATATGCATTTTGTATTGGTACTCCCATCAACATATTTATTAATGCACATTTTACATTTATCAATACACATTTTAAGCTAAAGTGCATTGATAAGTACCAATACAAAATGCACATTTATCATTGTGATAACATGCACCCTTAGGGCACATGTTAACAAAAGCCATCTTTTAAAGAGATTTAGAAAAGTGGGGTTGTTAGCATTAGTTTATAATTTAAAATTTCGATTGGGCTACGGAGGTGACAATTGCTAGACCAACGAAGTCCAGGTCTTCAATATTGGTGATTGATTGCTTTATTTGTTAGTTTTTGTTGATGGGTTGTTGATAGTGGTGCAAAATGTGAAGAATGGAGGAATGTAGAAGAAAATATTATGTAGAAAAGTGGGAATTTAGCATTAGTTTACATTCTATGTTAACGTTTTGTGTGGCAAGCCAAGATTGCTCAACGACAGGATGTCTTCAAACCAGTGAGGAATGACTTTATTTGGTAGTTACGATTGATGGCTATTTGAGATTGTTGTGCTATGAAGTTTTCTTAGAGTCACGAGCTTGGAATATATGTTTGGCGGATTTTAGAAAGTTTGCGGCATTGAGGAATTCCTTATACAAAAAGGTCAGATTTTTAGCATTAGTTTAATTCTATGTTATACTCGAGTTTAACTAATGTGCATATATATATATATATATATATATATATATATATATATATATATAGCAAATGACCTCTAGCCTAGTGGTTAAGAGAGATGCATGCGGCCCGAGTGGTCAGGAGTTCGAATCCCAGTGGGAGCGATTCCAGAAATAATTTACCAGTGGGAGGAATTCCTTATACAAAAAGGTCAGATTTTTAGCATTAGTTTAATTCTATGTTATACTCGAGTATATATATATATATATATATATATATATATATATATATATGCAAATGAGCTCTAGCCTAGTGGTTAAGAGAGATGCATGCGGCCCGAGTGGTCAGGAGTTCGAATCCTAGTAGGAGCGATTCCAGAAACAATTTACCTGGTTCCAAAAAAAAAAAAAAAAAAAATATATATATATATATATATATATATATATATATATATATATATATATATATAGCAAATGACCTCTAGCCTAGTGGTTAAGAGAGATGCATGCGGCCCGAGTGGTCAGGAATTCGAATCCCAGTGGGAGCGATTCCAGAAATAATTTACCTGGTTCCAAAAATATATATATATATAGGTCTTTTAGCATATCTAGGTTCACTTTTTTTCAATAATAGTGCAGAATATGAAGCCTCAATGTTATTTGTTGCGGTTATGGAGGATTTGGAGAATCATGAGCTTGTGATGGATGCCTATGATTGGTGGATATATGTAGTGAGGATATGTATAATAGAATTACGACAATCATGCGAACTATTGGAGGAAATAATAATCCGTTCTACATCAAGGATCAATGTTGAGTAGTTACCTTTTTGCGATTGTTATAGATGAAATTACTAGACATATCCAAGAGGAGGTTCTATGGTATATGATGTTTGCTGATGATATTGTGTTGGTTGATGAGAGTAGAGAAAACTTAGATGCTAAAATAGAAGTATATAGAGAGACTATATAATTTAAGGAATTTATGAAGAAAATATACTATATGAAATATAATTTCAACCTCATGTCAAAGAGAAATGAGTGTTGTAGGGGGGAAGGGGTTCCATATAGCTGGACAAGAGATACCTAAGAGTGATTTGATATTTAGGATAATCATTCAATATGATGGAGTGATTGAGAAAAATTTCATGCATAGAATTAAAACACGATGGTTAAAATTGAGTAGTACTTCTGGAGTATTTTGAAATCGTAAGATGTTTTTGAAGTTGAAGAAAAGTAATACAAAACTACTATTAGGTCAACCATGTTTTATGGATTAGAGTGTTGGGCAATTGAGAAACATGTTCAGAAAGTTAGTCTAGTTGAAATGAGAGTGTTAAAATGGATGAATGACAATATATTGAAGGATATGATAAGAAATGAGTGTTTTCGTGACAAGTTAGATGTGACACCAATTGTGGACAAGATGAGAAAAAATGGGCTTACATGGTTTGGGCATGTACAACGCAGATCAATAAATACTTCAGTAAGGAGGACCCATAATATAGTAGTTAACGGAGCCACTAGGACTAGAGGTAGGCATAGACGAACATAATTTTAAGTGTTAAAGAATGATACACATCTTATTAGTAAAGACAGGGCCTTTAATAGAGCCGAATGGAAGAATAGGGTTCAAACAACCGACCTCTAAAATTTGGGATACAGGCTTTGTTGTGTTGTTGTTATATATGTAGTGAGGATTCAGCGACTTGGCAGTACAACCAAGACCAAACAAAAGATGGCCAAAGGGGAGAAAACAGGGTCTGACCAACCAATTGGACAACTGAATGGGAGGCGGTTCATTACAGAGTCGATAAGTGCCTGAAAAAAGAGAGCCTTGCATGATTTTGTTAGCTGTCACAATTCTCAAGTTCGATTGTCGAGATCGAGTTTGACAAATGGGTATTTGGGAAGATTGGATTTTTAGCATGTTCGAATCCATTTTGTTGATACTGGTGAAGAATGTAGAGCTATGAGCTTGTATGAATGGGTATTGTTATGGAATTTAGAATCTTTATGACATTTTTGGAAATCTGTGTACAAAGAAGGTTTTTTTTTTTTTTTTTTTTGGATTTTTAGTAAGTTCAAGTCCATTTCGTTGATCATGGTGTGGAATGTGAAGCCTTGACTTTGTTTATTGCAATCGTGTGAGAGACGGAAGGTTCTGCTAGACAACTAAGAGGGAGCCTTGGGCCTAAGGGCATAGGCAGACCCTAGTGGCAGTAAGATTTTTTAATATTAAAAATATAAACAAAGAATATATACTATGGAGAAAATTTTAGAAGGCATATGAAAAAGAATAGAAGACTTGGGTGATAATGCGTTCATTTGGATCATGTGTTTTAGGCTGGCCTAGTTTATGTATTCCGCAGTTTCCCTAGCTTTTTTCCCCTTGTCTTTTATTATTCTTTTTACTGTACATGTATGGATGGTTTAGTTGACATCACGGGGACAGATTGCTACACTTTACTCAACCATAAAACACAGTTTCTGTTTCCTAGAGTATATGGATGAGTTATGGTTCTTTTGTGGGGGTGTTAACTCTGTCTCGGATTTTTTCTAAATCGTAACTTCTAATTTATTATTTATTATTTATTATTGATGAATCTTTTATTTTAGGAATTTGTGGCAGATAGTATTTAACATATATTTTTTTTCCCTTGTAAATTTTCCATGTAAATATATGAGCTTTCTGATGCATGATTACTTTCTGGAATTTCAGTTAAGCAGACATGGAGCAAACCAACGATGAAGGGGAATCCACCATCCCCAAGGGACAGCCACAGTTGCACAACTGTAGGAGACAGGCTGTTTGTGTTTGGTGGTACAGACGGGAGTAGCCCACTCAAGGATTTACATATTTTGGACACTTGTAAGTTGTCTAAAGTTCTCATCTATGACCTCTACCTGTTTTGTCTTTTTTTCTCAAGCACCTTTCGATATGTGTATGCCCCTTATGTGGTGTTTTCTCTGCAAGGTGACTAGTGTCTTTTTTCTAATTTGATAATATTATGCCAGAATATTGTTAAAAGTTTGGGAAAGGACCAATCTAATTAAGTTCAATTCCAAGCTTTCAATGAGAGAGACATGATGACAATCAAGACTAAAATGGACAAGTATACAATAGCTAGCATGTGACATCACAAGTGAGATCACTGAAGGAAAAAAGGAGTTTCGTTGCACAATGTGGGCTTTGGTGAAGAGTTCAGTTAAGCAATTTGTAGCTGAGAGGTAACGAACGGAAGACATATCATCCATGTAGATAATGTTGGTGCACAATATGACAGTCTATCAATGTATTTTGTGCGCTCATGAATATCAATGTATTTTGTGCTCTCATGAAAGCAATATTGTCAGCTGTCTGAACTATACTCGTGTTGTCACAGTGAAGAAGAAGAGTGGCAGTAGATATAGCAGCTGTGAGAAGACACTAAAGCCACGTGATCTCAACAGTGGTGAAGCCATGTTACGATATTCTGCCTCACCACTGGAGTGACAGAAAATATCATATTCTTTCATTGCAAAGAGATGAAAGAATCTATGAGAAAACACTGAAGCCTATAGCAGATCTCCAATTAGTGACATCACCAACCTAGTTAGCATCAGTATAGGCTTGAAGTTGAAGTGAGGAGGATACAAGAAAGAATAAAGATCTGTGGATGGTTCTGCTTAGATAATAAAGAATGGCAACATAGCGAGAGTATGTGGAGCCAAAAACTCAATGACAACATGGAGTGTGTGAGAGATGTCAAGAGGGCTGATAGTGAGATAAACACTGTCGGCCAGGTGTCAATAACCCGAAAGATCAGGAGGAGGCTCCCCATCATCTGGTCAGAGTTTGTCATTCATCTCCAAAAGCATAGGCGAGGTACATGAGCCGGTAAGACATGCTCGGTCAAGAATCTCGGCTATAAACTTATGGTGAGAAGAGATAACCACGTGTTGAGTGACCAACTTCTGGTCCAAGAATATAAGACAGAAAAGACCCTTCTTCTCAAACTGCTGCAAGTGTTGTTTGAGTTGCATAATGTGCTTACCGTCCGGTGATTACCATATAGTCAACATAAAGTAAGAATAATGTCAGGATGAGTGAACATGGTTGGATAATGGGACTTGATGAAAAACCAACATCATGAGTGGCAGTAGTAAATTTGGAAAACCATGCTCGAAAAGTTTGCTTAATGCCATAGATTGCCCTGTAAATATAATAAACCTTTCCAGATAAGTGAGGAAATCCAGAAGGAGGTGCCATGTCATCATAAAGAAAGCCACTTTTGATATCCAACTAATAAATGGACCATGATGAACATAAGCAACCACCATAGAGTGTGAACATTCGTCATCTTGGCAACAGAGCAAAGGTCTTGTTGTAATCAATACCGTACTTCTGTAAGAATCTTTGAGCGATAGGATGAGCCTTGTATTTATCAATAATCAGATCTCCAAGTTTGTTTTATCTGCTTACCCACTTCCACATAGAAGACTTCCTCTTTGAAAGGATGTAACGACCCTAGTGTGAGTCTTCTGGAGGGCCTAAAGCTCATTTGTTATAGCGGCCTGCTACTTGGTGTATAGATAGCCTCCTAATAGGACTAGAGTTACCGGGGCTAGATATGGTAGCAAGAAAAGTGTGAAGAACGGGTGACATGGTATTAAACATGTTCAGTTGCTCTGGAGGATGACACTAGAGAGTGGAGCGACACGTATGTATTGGAATCTCTGTAGCATGAGTGAGTAAGAGAAAAGGAGGGTGAGTTAACGCTTCTATATGGTCAAAGTAACTGGTGATATAATCTCATCACTAGCATTGTGACAATCACGACCGTGATACACACCTATGTTATAGGAGGAAGAGGTGGATGAGAATCAGATCCTGTAGTGGAGCTATAGTTCAAGATGAACAAGATCATTTGGTATTGAAGGCAGTAAAGGAACTAGAGGACATGTCAAGGGATAGTATAGTATATAAGAACATAAGATAGCAGGAAACGCAAAGGATTTCACCATCATATTATAGCATATGTAGCCCTTATGTTGAGCCCCAGAAAGACAACAGATGGTGAAGATAATTTATTTCATTAAGATAGAGATGTAAGAACGAAACAAGTACAACTAAATATTCAAATTATACAATATTCAGGAGCATAATTGTAGGATCTTTGATACGTGGAAACACCATAAAAAATGGAGGAAATGTGGTTGATCAGAAAGATACTTGCGAGAATTGTTTCGGTGTAGAACTGGACAAGGACAAAAGCTGAGAGAGGAAAAGATATGGTGGTCTCGAGGATATGTCTACGATGTCTCCTTTGATGCCGTTATGCTGATAACACGAGGACGGAAGAACTGAGCTAAGTTATCATGAGAAAAGAAGCTCGAAAGTAGATGGTTTAAAGTATCGGCCGATACCGATCCGATACGGCCGGTACCGATACGGTTTGGCATGTCCCGATCCGATACCGACCGATACCCGATACTTACCGATACCAACATTGAGGGTCTCTTTTCCGGTCAATTCGACAAAGAGAATTAAACGAAAAAGACACATCATCAAGGGTTTAAAGCATAATAAGATTGTAAAAACATGTAAAAGAAGAAAATCAATCTATTATATGTAAACCAGTGGCTAAGGGTGATTACAGTGTTATTTAATTTCAAAAGTACTACGAAATAACACTGAAAATACTTAAATTATGCCTAAATGTATAAAATGTATGTTTTTAAATGTAAATAATTTATTAACAATTATTTTTTCCGATACCAAAAAATCCGATACTCCGATCCGAAACCGCCGATACTACCGATATCACCGATACCAATACTCGTAGGAATAGTTCGATACTAATTCTGATACCGATACTGTGAACCTTGCACGAAACTGATGGGAAGTGTATCCTTCCTAAATCTTAGCCAAAGATCTTGATTTTAGAAGAGAACGATGTTTTATATTAAGAAAAGACATCAGATTTCAGAGTGTAATTATCTACAAAAATAACATAATATCAATTTCCTCCTTTGGAAAGGTGGGGAGAAGGAACCCATTAAGAGAAAATATGCTCACTAGAAGAAAAGGAGTTTGCCAAATGTTTGGCCAACTTTTGCAGCCAATAGGAGTCTGGGATTTAGTAAAAAAATCTCCTAAAGTAGTTGTACTAGACAAGAGGCGTAGGCGGGGAAAGAAGAGCCGACCAAAAGAGACCAATGCGCTTGTGCCTGGTCCCAATATGTTGTCATGTGCGAGGATCATGCAATAAGCAATAGGATGTGGAAGTAACAAAGTACTATATATCAATCAACTGGAATCGAGAGAAGATTCATGGATAGTTGAGGAACATAGTAAACGTGGGGAATGGGAAATGAGGTAAGTTAGACAAATGAATTTGATAGGAGTTATGTAAAGATGTAAATTCAACATTGTATATCAAGGCTGAGTGAACATGCGATGTAAGGAGTCAAATGTTATGTATTGTGTGACCTTGAGTCGATTATCAAGTACTGAGAGGGTATACTT
This sequence comes from Iris pallida, assembly GCA_029216955.1. NCBI lineage: Eukaryota > Viridiplantae > Streptophyta > Magnoliopsida > Asparagales > Iridaceae > Iris > Iris pallida. The sequence goes on along the minus strand of JANAVB010013600.1, from coordinate 6,992,515 downwards.
GGGTGTACAAAAGTAACAACAGTGCAGGGAGTGGTCGAGGTACCACCATATGACTGCCAAAAGAGAGAAGTCATTGGATCAGACATCTCAGTGTGTCTCGATCAAGGGTAGGCGATACTTAAGTAGCGGTAGGAGGGGCAAGCGGGCGAGCCTAGCCATGTGTGTAGGATGAATCAGTAGTATGTCACGCCCAAAAGTTTGTGCCCCAGCGAGACGAACTTGCATAACTCTACACGGATCGGGGTTATGCTGGAAGCTTTCAAAACTTCCTAGAAGATGGTGGAATCCTCTTGAAAACTCAAGATCCTTCTAGAAGATGGTAGACTCCTCTGGAAGACTCGGGATTTTGCATGAAGACTCATGATCTTTCTAGATGTTCTAGAAGCCTCATTATAAATATCTAGGTTCTAGAGTTTGCTAGAATAATCCCTGGAATATGCCGATTCCTGAAGGTTCATGTAGTTTCTTGGAAGCCTTTGAGGTCCTATAAATAAGTGGAAAGTTTATTTGTTACTCACCACCCAAAGTTGTAATTTCTTTCTAGTATAGTAAAGTTTTCATACTTCCAATATCTCTCTCTCTCTTTTGCTTAACATTGTTCTCAATATCGACTTAGCGATCTAGCTAAGCGGGTTCGGAAAGACTGGTACGGGTCTTCGAGTAGGAAGCTTGTGTGTCGTACGGGTCGAAGTGTAGCCTAAAACACTAAGTCCATGATAAGTGGTATCAGAGCGAAGGTCGGTATGTGCCATGTCGACATCCGAGAACATCCAGGAGGGACTCGCGTCGCCTAAGGAGGGACACGCCAAGATCCACAATAGGGGTAAGAGCAAGGAGTCTACGGTGGAGCATAGCCTTGTCGATCTTGTCGAGCGCGTTGCAGCCTTGGAGACGGATTCGAGGGACATGGAGATGCGCATGGGCTTCGTGGAGCAAGCAACACGAGGCTAGAGGAGTTCTACGATGGGTTGGAGAGTGACATCGCTTCGTTCATAGCAATTTTTCGGGAGCAATTTCAAGAGATCCGATCCGCACTTGAGGAGGAGCTCAAGGGACATCATACGGAGATTGAGGACTTGCGTAGGAAGGTCCAAGGTTACGAGGAGCTAAAGACCGTGGTCGAGAGTTGCGGAGAACTCAAGACCAAAGTTGCCATCTTGGAGAAGGTCGTTGCGAACGGTGGACCTTCGAGTAGGAAGACACCGAGACGGAAGATCCCCAAGTTGAAATCCTTCAACGGGGAGCGGGATGCCAAAGAAGTTGAGAACTTCTTGTGGAACGTGGAGCGATACTTCAAGGCGTTGCACATCAACGATGACGCCGAGAAGGTGGATATTGCTTCACTCTATTCATCGACGATGCTATGCTGTGGTGGAGTCGAAGGTGCACAGAAGTCGAGAATGGTTTGTGCTCGATAGAGACTTGAGAGGATCTTAAGAAGGAGATCAAGTCTCAGTTCTATCCGAAATGTGGAGTTTGCAGCGAGGCGGAGCTTGCGGTAACTCAAGCATATCGGAGCGATCAAGGAGTTTATACGCTTGATGCTCGCGATATATAGCATAGACGAGGAGGGTCGCTTGTTCTTCTTCCTCGATGGACTCAAACCGTGGACGGCTCAAGAATTGTAGCGATGGAGGGTGCAAAACTTGAACACTACCGTGGCAACAGCCGAGAGGTTCGTCGAGTATATGTGGGACGACAATGATGCCAAGGTCAAACCAAAGTTTACCAAGGAGAATGGTGGGGGAGAACATAAGAGCTCTCCCAAGGAGAGTCCATCCGAGGGAAAGAAGCACGAGAAGGCCCAGTCCAAGCGAGTAGTTTCATGCTTCATATGTGGAGAGAATCGCTTTGCTTGGAATTGTCTGTCAAGGAGTATGCGTCTCAACGTCGTCCGGACCGAGGAGGTAGAGGATGAGTGCGAAGTAGGAGCGCACATGAGAGCGTTGCGCTTACTCAACGTTGTCAAGACCAAGTCCGTTGTGCCGAAGACTCTGAGCAGGGAGCTTATGTACGTTGACGTGAGGATCAATGACATAAGCACACGGGCATTGGTTGACACAGGTGCTACTCGTAACTTCGTCGCGGGCGAGGAGGTCCATCGCTTGGGTCTAGCCTTGGAGGAAGATTCCAGCCAGATGAAGGAGGTCAATGCGGAGGTGCGCCCCGTATAGAGGGTAGCCAAGGGGGTCCACATAGCAGTGAAAAATTGGTCGGGTGTTGCCAATTTCACCGCAATGTTGTTGGATGACTTCAAGATGATATTGGACATTGATTTCTTTATCGCAGTGAAGGCGATTCCGATGCCACATTTGGGAGTCGTCGGTTTTATGGATGTAATGTATGGGACGCCTTGCTATTATATATTTGGTGCTCTGACATCTTGTAACTATTATTGCTTGCCTGTGATTGAGACAATAGGCTTGTTCTTGACCATAGGAGACTGATGGATTGTAGTTAAACTCTCATATATCTAGACAGCCGTGACCGTATAGTGAGGTGGATTCCATTTCATTATACGTAGCTGGCTATGTATGCCCCCGCTCTCCAGTATTCTGGTTCTGGGGCGTTACAATGGAGGAAGACTCATCGTACATGGTAAAAGCTGCACGAGACAAGCCTTCAAAGGGGAAAGCTATCTCCGCTATTCAGGACAAGAAGGGTGGACAAAGGGAGACGACATACCTAGCTGTATTCGATGAGTCACTTCCACGGAGGGAAGTGAATCGGCTACCACGCTGGACACGAATGCGAAAAAACACGTCGTAGACTGCGCAGAGGCAGAGGCAACAAAGTGTAGTGGCTCGCGCAAGAAGTCGCTCAAAGCTCGTAGAGGACATTCGGGTCGACAGAGTTGCATTGGAACTCGCATGCGCAGAGGTGTGGAGAACCATGTGCAGCCACGCGATGAGGTGGGTCGACGACTCGACGGCCCGCACGAGTCCCTTTTTGTGTCGAGGAGGGCACAGACCAAGGCCAGAGTTGGTGTGACGAACCAGTTTGTTTTCGATCTTGAGGAGAAGATGGACAAGTCTGGAAAGCACCGCACGAGACGCACAAAGAAGAGACGACGCGCAACGATCTTGCCTACAAGAGTGGACGTCGTTCCAAGACTTGGGGCACCCGTCGACGAGGGCGTCGACGAAACATGTGGGGGAGAGTGTTATGTCTAAAAGTTGCGTCCCACAGAGACGGACTTGCATAATTCTATACGGATCGGAGTTATGATGGAAGCCTGGAAGCTTCCGAAACTTCCTAGAAGATGGTGGAATCCTCTTGAAGACTCAAGATCCTTCTAGAAGATAGTAGACTACTCTGGAAGACTAAGAATCTTTCATGAAGACTCGTGATCTTTCTAGATGTTCTAGAAGTCTCATTATAAATATCTAGGTTCTAGAGTTTGCTAGAATAATCCCTGAAATATGCCGAGTCCAGAAGGTTCATGTAGTTTCTTGGAAGCATTTGAGGCCCTGTAAATAAGTGGGAGGCTTATTTGTTCCTCACCACCCAAAGTTGTAATCTTTTTCTAGTATAGTAAAGTTTTTGTACTTCCAGTCTCTCTCTCTCTTTCTCTCTCTCTCTCTCTCTCGGTCCACATTGTTCTCAATATCGACTTAGTGATCTAGCTAAGCGGGTTCGGAAAGGCTGGCACGGGTCTTCGAGTAGGAAGCTTGTACGCCGTACGGGTCTAAGTGTAGCCTAAAACACTAACTCCGTGACAAGTAGGTAACTTAGCCTTGCAATGAGCAAGGGCGTAATACTCATGGGAGTTGTGGGTAGGGATGGCATGATAATGGCACCACTTGGTGTGTCTACAAGCATCATAGTAGCCAGAACAACCTTTAGCAAAGGGATCAAAAGCAATAGGTTGGGCAATAGCAAGCATGTCTAATTATGGATGAAAAAGAGCCCAGGACAAAAGCAGAGTGAGACCAATCGATGGCCTCACTTGATGACTTCTCTATGTTGTTGGACCATAATTGAAGAGGGGCCTGAGCTGAAAGTGTGTGGGAGTATCTCTATGCTGATGGTCCATAACTGAATGGAAGTCAGGACCAAGAAGTGGGAGACACATGGCTGCTAGTAGGCCCAAGGAATGGAGATGAACAAGTAGATTCCGAAGCAAGTACAACAGTAAATAGAGAGACTGACAGGTTCGCCCTGAGCAGATTGCAGGCAGGCTTTGTCGCAGGAGTAGGTCAGTATTGACTAGAACAGTTTTGTGGACGGGATTCAAGCATTTTAATGAGAGAGTGGACTCTAGTCCCAGGCAGGTCAAAAAATAGGGTTGGATTAGGCTATGTTAGCAGCAAGGAGGACTCCAATTTAGCCACACCAGCAGAGGGCTTTGGGGATGATGAATTGCAGCTAGGGAAGCCTGATGGTGATCGCAGCAACAATTAGGGCTTTTAGTTCTAGTTAGGGATTGAAGAAGAAGATGAGAAAAGGATTTGGGTGGCCATGGCTCCGACATCATGTTAAAGTTTTTGGAAGGATGGATTGATTTCATCAGGACTATATGATAGCTAGCTTGTGACATCATTAATGCAAGACTCTTCTTTAGCAGATAAATTAGTCAATTTGATACTTGCTTCTTTTACACACTTCAATCCCTGTGATTTATTTTAATATTTTTACGCATGGCAAATGAGAACTAACTGTTCATCATTTACGATTATATTGACAGCAACCAATCAATGGATAGTGCCTGCCATAAGTGGTGAGGGACCTCCTGCAAGAGAAGGTCACAGCGCAGCCCTTGTTGACAAGAGGATCTTCATATTTGGGGGCTGTGGAAAATCTATTGGTAATCCTGAGGAAGTGTATTATAATGATCTTTACATTTTGGACACAGGTAAGCCTTCTGAATCTTTGCGACTAAACTTTTTAATATACTTAGTAAATGTTAGTAAGCTGTTTGAGGGAACTTAATATTACATTGTAAATGCTGACTCTAAATATATGTTTATCGACAAATATTTGAGAATGTGTCTGTTCTGTTCATGTGCGTGCATGTGCACTAAGCTTCGCCTATCTCTCTTGACTCTCTGTCTTGCTATCTCTCTCTTTTCACTCGGTTGTGTATGCATTTATGTTGTCTGTATCTCCGACAACTAACGGTACGGTATGGTACAACTCGTAAACAATAATTTCCGTTGTATGATACAGAGGAAGCAACTTTTATCTGTTGTATCGGCCAAGAAATGATATATCACCTAATATGGTGTATTCAACAGTGCATAAACTATTGGGTTAATATTGATGGGTTCCAACTTTTAAGTGGTTGAGATTAATGGTTTTCTAGTCTGACCCTACGACTCTAAAATCTGATCTGGACACCCTTATGACCATTTCAACTTTTTCGTTCCAAACAACCTACTCTTCCAATTGAACATCTCTTCTGTCATTAACGACGACATTGAACATCATCCTTCATCCATACAACTCATTTCACCCTCTCTCTCTCTCTCTCTCTCTCTTTTGCTTTTCGGCTTCTATTTTTAGGGTTTTGGGTCTCATTCCAGAAGAAGATAAACTCTCTTTCCGCTCTTTGGGAGTTTTGTTTTGTTTCTATATTTTTATTTGTAAAATTTGAATGTACAAACGAAAAAAGCTGATTTTTCACATGCGTAATATTGTTATTTATTAATTACAAAATGCATAACATTGTTTGTTAACTTGAATGCATAATGTTGTTTTTTTTTTTTTTTTTGGGGTAGCTATCTAGAAGTGTATTCATCTGTAGGGAACCAAAGAAGAAAAGTGACCACGGCCCCCCAAGCTCTGTGGGATTGCTATGTCTTAAGATTACAAGGTGGAACCCTTCGAATTAACATCGGGCAGAGATGTTATCAAGGGGTAGATAGACTTCATTTTGTTACTCTAGAATTATAAGCATAATTCCTCATAGGTATTCATCTTAACATGTTTATGATGTGGTTATTTTAGTGATTGACATCCGGTGTCATGTAGATGATTTGTTAGATTGCACTGGTTCATGTTTTGCCTAACACACCCCTCATGATGTTGGTTCTCATAGGTGGAGTTATCTCAAGTCATGACATATCTTGGAACTAGTTCTCTGCCCCTAAATACTTTATGTAATTCATATTAGCTAGATATCGGAGTAAATGTGGAATTTAAGGACAGGTTGTTTGAGATTGTGGAGCTTTGATCGGATCCGTTAGTGCTTTGCTTGTCCTGGTCCTAATTCGCCGAGAATGTTTTTTTGGTATGTATGTCCATATACGGATAGTTCGGTAATTTATTCTGAAGCTTGTGGTCATCCTAATCTCAGCCTATAAAGAGGTCTTCATCTCTTGTAATTGTAACTCTCTCGAAATAATAAATAACTTGTGTGTGGCCGTGGACGTAAGAGAAAATTTCCAAACCACGTAAATATTGTGTCTTTGTTATTATTCCTTCGTTGGTACCATGTTCAAAACATGTTATGTTCTGTACTTTTGATCTTCATACGCTTCCTCCTTGTTCTATTGTTATTTTCCTTATTTTATTTCGTTTTTTTAATTTTCAGTTTGTAGAAATTTACAGATACCTCTATAACAGTTATATGGTCACTTTTAGAGTATCAAAGTTAGTAGCCATGCTTGATAGCCTCGATAGCATTACCTAACTGGTTATCTTGAGAAAATGAATATTTGTTGTTATTAAATTAGTCGTGGCAATGTTTGCAGAAGCTTTAGCATGGGAACGTGCTAGGACATTTGGCATCCCGCCTTGCCCACGTGATAGTCACACTTGCTCATCATGGGGGAACAAGATAATAGTGCTTGGTGGTGAAGATTCATCAGATTGTTATCTATCTGATGTCCATATGCTTGATGCAGGTATCTGAATTAATAATGATGTACAGATATCATACTGTTATAAGATGCTTTGGTTCAATTCCTATGCTTATTTGGTTTAGGAGATTAGTTCACTCTTGTTTCAAGAATTCATTTGTTTTTTACTTTTTATATATTTAGTGTGCAGTGTTACTATCAATTGATACTTCTGGCCTTACATGTTCTCAATGTTGTCAACATAGTATCACCTTTATTGCAATTTGGGTTTCTGAAAATTGTTTGTATGAGATTTAAACATGATATTGCCTCTTTTGGCCTTATCTTGGTTTGTATCATTTTGTGTAGTATTTACATGCTGGCTGTACTATCAACTTTTTTATCTAAGAGTTTTCTAGCAGAGACTCTTGTATGGAAGCAAATACACACCTCAGGGCAGATGATTGCCCCTCGTGCTGGGCATGCAACTGTGGCCGTTGGAAGTAACTTATTTGTATTCGGAGGTTTCACCGATGCCAGGAACCTCTATGATGATCTTCATGTACTAAATGTTGGTAAGTAATATTTGATTTAATCAAAGCATGTATTTGACTATATCCCTTTGTCATATTGTCCTTCTGATCATGCAATTGCATCCCTTAACAATCTGTGGTACAGATTGAAAAATCCTTGTTTAGTTAAATAGTCAATGCTCAATATAGTACATTACAATTAACATTTTGGACTATTAAAGACAAAATACATATAGAATAGTACTATTACTTTAATGCTAAAGTTCCATTTGTTATATAGATACTAAAACATCAAGAAAAGTTCTGTTTTTTATGGTAAAGGAAATAAATTATTTACGCTCAAGTTATTTTGCCCACTTACTATATACACTATAATCTATAGCAGGATTTCAGGCTTGCTAGTTATAAGTTATTGAACTTCTGCTTGACCTTGAAGCTTAATTATACATAGTGGGTCAATAAGCATATCTATGTTTAACACTGCATACCCTTCTGGATTCTCATCTTGTGGCAGTAGGCCCAAATTAAGGAATCATGTAGTGTCACTGTTCATGTTGCGTTCATTCTTTCACTCTGCCATTTGTCCACTTTGAGGCTATACACTTTGCAAACTCACTAACAACAGTATCCTCAGAATTGAGTTCTCCATTGAGACACAAACCACAGCCTCCACCATGACTTGCATCCAATGACCTCGAACTTTTAAGAGTTTATACACCTATACCCCGATTCCTTACTAACACCTTGGCAAGAAACTAAATTGTAGTGGCACCAGAAGTTGCAGTGAATGCCCTTCAGCTCAAGCATGGGCATCATGTTTGGAGAAAAACCAACAAAATGCTCAAATTTAAACCCAACTTATGGGTGCCTTGTTTGGAGACAACCCAATACTCGATTTGTCTTAAACCCAAATGCAACACCATTGTTGGAGATAAATCCGACTAGTTTTATGTGTGACAAGGCAGCACTTGTATCAAATCAAATCGAGTACCCACCAGAGCATCAGAAAGTGCCGTGTCTAACCGGAGTTAGGTCTTGAGAAATAGTAGAGTTGCAGGAAAGGGCTTCTGTGGTATTCTGGTTCAGCTAGAAATCCCATTGTGAGAACTGGATTTGTCCACTTCAATATTGTCAATGGTTAACATACAATCTGATTCCTGGTCTCAGACAACCGAATTCCAGTTCGGTCACGTCTCAAGGTATTGAGTTTTATGATTAATTTTAGGATTTCAGGGTATTTGGATCATTGTACCCATACACCTTGGTTAATAAAAATAAGGAGTCCCTTGTGGGGGAGTAATGGTTTCTTACTTTAGCTGACCCCACGAGATTGGGATCAGGACTTTGTTGTTGTTGTTCTTGTTGTATATTTCTTTCTTTCTTTAGTTTGAAGAATGCATGTAATCTCGTCTGTTTGCTTGTATCTATTTATCTGATCCAGTACCTGAATCACTGTAAATTCTTTTATCGTATGTACAGACAGTGGTACTTGGAGCAGAATGATAAGTGTGAGCCAAGGGCCATCTGCTCGCTTTTCAGTAGCAGGTGACTGCTTGGATGAAAGCAAGGGGATTGTCGTGTTCATAGGTGGATGCAATCAATCACTAGAGGCCCTCGATGATATGTACTATTTGTACACAGGTTGGCCATTATTAGCTTGTATAGAACTTGACTTGCATAGCATTATCATCTGCCACTTCTTCTAGAATATTTCTTTATCTAGGAGAATTTTGGAGGCTTCTCCTTGATTTCTTCATGACTTTAAACTGCATAACTAATAACGGTATGTTTCCGACCCACTAACTGGCATCTAGGTTTATGGCAAGCCCTCTCTTTTCCTTAATTTCCTGGCAAGGTTGACAGATGGCCTTAATTGAGAGGGTTAACATCAAGCTTAATCTGGTTGACAGTTGATTAAAATTGTTTTGCATTTTTGTGGGCCTCCTCTATTTAGTGTTTTGCTTTATAGCTGACCCTACGTTTTATGGGGAAAGGATTAAATGATGATTATGATGGAATCACCATTTCTTAGGGATGGTACCTGAACTTATGGTAGCATGTTTTCTTTTACTTGTAGAAGTAATGATGGACATTCTTAATTGTTTTTCTCTATGCTGATGATTAATTATCTTGTATCTGTTGGTTGGTTCATTTTTTATTAGATATGCCTGTGCAATATGGTATATCTGAACAAAGGCAAGAGAAATCCTCCCTAAGGAGGGAATTAAAGAAAAAGTTCAGAGAGCATTATCTACCAGGCAAAGAACTCGGAAAAGATAATAATATGCAGATGCTTGAAGTGAAGACTCCATCCCAGATTCTAGATGTGCAACGATGCAGCCATGCAGGTATGACCTGATATTTTTTGTTCACTGCTGGTCTATTCTAGATCCCTCATGTACCAAAGCTATAGTGGCCCAAATTTGTTTAGCCATAATCATACTTGTATCTTTTTTATCACTACCACCACTACTGACAAAGTTAGTTCAAAGAGATGCGATCTCAAGTTCCAGATTCTTAGCTTCCAGTACAAGGTCGTAATTATTTTTGGCTGTGAAAAAAGTATATCAGACTACTAGGAGACGAGTCACTTTAGAACAAGTGGCGAGTAAACACACATCTTTAGAATTGTTTTACTTGTAGCATCTTCCTAAAAGAATAGACAAAAAGTGCATCAGAATGACAGGAATATTTTTGAGTTCAATGACTACAAGAAGCCTGGCCATGTGGCAAAGTATTGGGAGAAATATCCACACCCAAAATCTATCTATGAAGAAAGCTAGAAGACTGTTAAGAAGAAGTCGGACACTATCCAATCTGATGTACTGGAGAAAATAGCAATGGCATTCGAGTAGCGAGGATCGCGTCATCAGAGAAGTAAATAGAAGAGAAGTAAATAGAGACTGATAGGTGCACCTTTTAGGACGGATAGGATCTTCGTTAAGTAGGTTACTCGATCTAGGTGTAGCCCTTAATGAACTTGGATTAAATCTCTAAAATGGATATGCCATTTACTGATAAGACGACTTTGTTCTCGTTGTTTATATTCAACAGGTGTACATGAGTCCACTACATTAAATGAATGCCAATGGCAAGGTTTGAAAGCTTGGGAGAGCATTACACGGACTAAAGGAATTCTAAGAATGTGGTTGCTTTGGTCTATGATTACGATATTATGGCTATTAACAAAGTAATGTGGATCATAGTTAGTCATCAAGAGCAAGGGGAAGATCTCTCTTTTAGTTGTATATGTTTATGACAGATGATTTGGGATTGTATTTCCTTTTTGTATTGTCATGTTACCTCTCCGTCTAGAATCTTTATAGTCTAAGGGAACTTGGAAGGTGCTCCTTGGTTGCGTGAGCTTAACTGGATATCCAAAAAGTAGGTCTACCTACCTACCAGGCTGCCTAGGTTTTCTGGCATGACCCTCTCATGCTCATAGCCCTTGGCTAAGAATTTGACATCAACATAGGGGGCTGACTTCAGGTTCTAAAACTTTGTCAAATCCTTTGTGGAGCTCTCTTATGCTCCATACCCGACGCCACTCTAATGGGAGAAGGCTTGGGTGATTATGTTAATAACACGATGATAACATGAAATATGTGCTTCAAAGGTTAAAGCTTTTATGCATTTTCTAGTTTCAGAGGTTGAGGTAAAATATCTAGGAACTTCATCATTTTCTTGACTGTGGAAGTACACGGGGAGAATCTATATGCAAGTATGCAGTATATTTATTGGGGAGAAGTGAAAAGTTGGGATGTTGGCATGCATATTAGTCTATTGATCAAAACTATCGTTTGATTGTTGATGATGTGAGCTTTCATGAATTTATCTCAGGCCCAGCAACTAGTAAGTAAGCTATCACTTTGCAATAAGCCTAGCGAGTGCAAGGAAGTATGCACTTAATTTATTGAAGAAAAGTAGACAATTGGGATGTCAATCTGCAGATTTTGACAAGATTTTATCTAGCGCCAGTTTCCATGTTATATTCAAAATCTTTTGAATACGCTAAATTTGTCGATTTTATTTCCTCTATGGTATAGATATTATTCTACACAATAATAGGATGCATCATTTTTCTTAGTACACGAAATAATTAGTTGTAGTATGTTATTATCATTTCTGATATTTAATATGAAAGGATCTTGACAAGCTTACAGGTACTACTGACATTGCAGGCATTCAGTCAGGATCCAGTTCTATTAGTGGAAAGGTTACATTTGAAGCTAGAATATTGGAGTCAAATCAGTATGCATACACAATAGAAACAACTGTAAATGGTCAAAAGCTCAGAGGTGTCCTAATTTCCACCACGTCATGCTCCAGCGAAGACAGTCAAGCATACCCCAACAAGTAAGTGGTAATTACTATTCTTCCCTATGTCCCAACTTTATAGAATTCACACAAATAATGTTGATCTGACGATACCAGGAGAAGAATGGGAACAGACATTGAAGCTACTAAAGTAATTGAGCCTCAATCGGTATTGAATACTGTCCCTATCATCCCTCAGGAATTGAAAAGCTCAGGCCACGGGCAAATTGCTACTGCATATGGAAAGGAGTTGATGACACAGGTGCAGCCTATGGAAGTTCTTGCTCCAAGCATATCCAACTCAACTACTAAGGTTGATGTTTTAAAGCCAAATGAGGTTAGCTTTTCTACTTCTGCATGCCATTTTCTGGTTATCTTTTCTCTGTCAATGCAGACACATATTCATGCTCCAAACTCACCACCACAACCCTAAAGGAAAAGAAACAAGAAGAATTTGTTTAGCGAGATTCGATTCTGCAAGTATATCATGTCTTATATTCTCTTCATAACTCACAGGATTACATTCTATACCTAGAAATCTCATTTATGCACCTCTCCTTCATTCAAACCATACACAAGCTGAAAGGAAAAATGAGATAAAACAAACAGCTATTCCGCTTATCACCTGGTTGCTTTTTCTTTTTTATCTCCTGCCAGACACCTTCCCAGCGGGCCAAGGTGCTCCAGGGCTTCATGTACAGTTCGATTAGCTGGTTACTTTCTATACCTTGCCTACTCGCTTGGAACCATCCCCTTTGTCTGCCATCCTCTCTCGGGCCCAAAAGAAAAAAAAAAGATTTATCCTTTCCATAGCCTGAAATTCTTCGTGCTGATCCTATTCACCTTTTGGTTAACCGGGTTTGGGTGCATCCAACATGCTTAAGTTTTAGGATTTGCAAACCTCGATAACCACCCGTTCCTCTTTGAATGAGGTCAAGCAATAACTTAGAATTTGTATCATTGATCAGTAACATCTAGCCTCGAGCCCAGCCTTAAGTTATGCTCAAGTTTCATGGATCTGAAGTATGGTAGAACTTGATAAGAGATTTTTCTTACTTGCAGAACTTGATAAGAGATTTTTCTTACTTGCATTCAGTTTTGAGATATGAAAGGAATATTAGTAGGACTCGCCACCCGAATTTTCTCTTTAGCTAGTAATCTATTTGGGATGCAGTATTAATAAGACAATACTCATGCTAGGGTTTCGCCTTGTCCACACAATGGCTAGTTAAAATAATAGCTAGTAATCTCTTTAGCCTAAGACCCTTCTAATATCATCATATCCTAAGACCCTTTAGCCTAAGACCCTTCTAATATCATCATATCCAGCCTACTTTCTTGAGAAGCTATAGGTTTTCCATAGGGTAGTTAAAATAATAGCTAGTCAATTTGCTCTGATTCCTATGAAGTTCTACTCAAGACTGGACTTTAGGCAACCACAAAAATTATAATCAATGAGATCTAGGAAATACTAGCGCTAAGGTAGCAATAAAATTAAATCAGAACAATATAAGATTGTGCTAAACAATAATGATACAAAATTAAACAAGCACAATTTACTCTAGTCAATGATTGTCAAGTAAATCAAGCTAGATTGAAGCGGTCCTGCCTTAGGAATAACTGTTTGCAACTTTCAATGATATAAAAGGTCATGCTAATACAGAAGACCCACTAATCACAGTCATAGCTGCGCAACTGATGTCTTGCATCACAGATTTCAAGACACGATTGCCAGCACATTCCTGGATTAATTACTCTACTACAATGTGACTTGTGTCTCTCTCAACCCATTCCTGCAATAATTACTCTTATTAAATGTTAAAGTGACTCATGTCTCTAGTATGAAGTTATTAGACGTTAAAGAAGCTAGTACAAATTGTAGATCTGAAATATATGTTCCTGTAGGCTTCAGGAAATGTGGAGCCCTCGTTAGTGCCAACTGATGATGTGAGGAACGACCCCCGTGATATGGTGCCGTCAACGGTTCCACACGAGGATGTGAAGAACTTGGCAAACATGGTTCAGTTTTCCAACCCATCAGATACCCTGATGAATGACTCACAGATATTACCTCATTTGCCAAAGCCATCAGATAACCTGAAGAACGATTCAGAAATATTGGTTCAATTGCCAAAGCCATCAGATAACCTGAAGAATGACTCAGAAATATTGGTTCAATTTCCAAAGCCATCCAACAACCTGAAGAATGACTCGGAAATATTGTTTAAATTGCCGGAGCCATCAGATAACCCGAAGAGTGATTCAGACAGCATGATTCAACTGCCAAAGCCATCAGATAATGATCCTAAGGACTTCGTAGCATCATCCTTGTCAACTGAAGGACTAAAGACTGACCAAGAAAAATCGGAACCCCCACCTGTGCCTTTTGAAGACCTAAAGAATCTATTAGAGACCTTGTCATCAGAAAAAGATGAATGGTCTAATGTTTCAAGCATACCTATCACAATGCCTGCAGCAGATACAGAAGCAATAGCCGCTTCTTCAGGCCAAGGTAACTTCTCCTTTTCTTTCTTTCCCCTTTTTCATAAACCGTATCTCCCTAGTGAATGTGTGGCCAGAATCAAGGCACTAGTCATAGGCGAGATCATCAAGGGAAAGAAAAAAAGGCAAATGTTAAGGGCACTACAAAAATTACTATAGGGCAACACAGTTTTGGCAGTCCTGTGCATATCCAGGACTGCCAATGGTCCATATAAATTTAGGACATCCAAAACTTTTGGTAGTTCTAGATATACACATGACTGTCAAAAGTGTGTTGTCCAATGCCCCCGGTAATTCTTGTAGTGCCCTCAACATTTGTCAAAAAAAAAAATTGATAAGCCTTGCTCTCAGATTTAGACTTATGAGCAATAGCCTTTACTTTTACAGAGCACAAATTATTTTGTTTCATTTAATTGTTGAAAAGGTTCAATTCTGAACATGGTTCATTTTAGCATCAGGTGGCGCTGGAGAACAAGATTCCTCGACAAAGGACCAGGCCATAGGCTAAAGAAGGAAATGGGAACATCTGGAGGAAACCTATATACATACAGGGGAGAGGAAAGAGACTTGGGTCATTCTGAGGCTAACTTTACAATGTATTATGTAAGAATGTCCAGAGTCCATATGTAAGGTCATTAGTTTCATCATATAATCAGGGTTATATGAACTAACTTTAGAAAATTTAGCCTAGAAGTAGTCGGAGTTACTAAGTTGAGAAGATCTTTAGTACATTGTTCAAAGTTGTTATTTGCCTTATAAATAAATTTCTTCCTACAGTCTGGAAATCCATCAGTATGTAGAAATAGGGATGATTTTGCTCATGGAGAAGAGCTAGCCTTGGTTTGGTGGAAAGCAAGGTTTGCACTCTGCAGTACCGGCAGATACTGAAACTGCCGAAATCGGCCGATTCAGTTTGTGGTTGCTCTTTTTGCTGGCATTTCTTGAAAGCATTTTGTGTTTGGCAGGTGCACTTAAAGTTGCTTACTGCAACAAAGCTTCCTGTAGTCATTTTTTTGGGTTAATAATTAGACTTCAGGTCTGCGTGGGTCCTGAAGGTGCCCAACTTAGGATTTGAGTTCGGAAACAATGGTTGACCAATGTATTCAAAATATGTTAAATAAATAAATTAAATCAGAACCCAAAAAGTACAAAAATGTTTCATATAACAGATTTTGGATGTTCAATATATATCATCCGTCATCTTTTTTGGGACCCGAACACTAATTTTTAAATATTTCTGGAACCCAAATCTAAGTAACCCTCCTTTTTTTTTATAGGGTAGTGTTCTAAGTTCTAACCTGACGTGAACAATATTTATTACCTGTTTGACTAGTATTGTCCCTGAGATTAATTTGTTTGAAAACCAAAAAAAAAGCAAGAAATCCATAGATTGCTATGCAGAAACGAACTACTCGAATCAGCTGTGGGTAGAACACCCCCACACGCCCAAATGTGCGCAACACAGAATTAACAGAAGAAACACATCCGTACATGATTATAAGCCAACATAGGAAGCGACTGACTTGGGAACCATACACTTCAGATAGCAGTCAACAACAAAGCAAGGGACACAAGTTTAGCACCCCAACGCCACATACAACAAATTTCATATAATACATAAGCATCAGTCTTCATGAACTACAAATTTCATTTCAAATAGAGTTTCTTTCTCAACTGCGCTTCCACAACAGCAACATTCTCAAGTCAGAAGCAGGACTTTCACTTCCCACCATTGCCAAAAAGGTAGCCAAGAGAGGATCCACCACCTGGGGCTGCGTGCACCTTGGTTGAAGGCCGGTCCTGCACAAGAATTGAATATTTACTATGACAGTACGAAAGGAAGAACACGCAAGAATATATAACGCAACGAAGAGAGGCCAATTACTCTTGTGATGCAGAATGAATATATGGTAAGTAGCAACTTATAATAATAATAAAAAGGTTATTTATGAAGGCACAATCCCCATTGTTAGGGACCGGGTGCAACACTGGATATGGGCTATCATAGGTTTTGTGATTTTTTGTTACGGTCTAGCCACAAAATTGATTGGGGACAACACATTCTCCCATCTTCCTCCTCTTCCTACTTTTTTCTTCCCAGTTCACTTGATCTTCCTCTTCCGACCCTAGAAAATGGCACACATCAAAACTACTTCTCAATTAAGGTAATCCTCCTATTTCTCTTGTTCTTCTCTATTTTTGAACGATTTTCCTCTTCCAATTCTAAGTTGTTTTTTTTGAAATTTCAGTTTCTATGTGATTCTCATGTTTTTTTAAACATTACTTATTAGGTTAATGATTTCCTGGCAGTCCTTTGACATAAAATTCTGTCTTAGGACTATGTGATGCCCCCCCCCCCTAAACAATTTTAAAAGGGTATCTTGGGGAGTAATTTTAAAAAAAAATTGTGACACCCCCTAACAATGGGGGTTGTGCCCTTATAAATAACCATAAAAAATTTAAAAGGCTTTTTAAAAAAAATATAAACCGAGTGCCTTTATTCATCACACTGACATTATTGAGTCGCCACAGAAACACAGCTAATTCTATCTTATCTTTACTTACTTTTTTTTGTACGTAATAAACATGATGTTTGGATCTTAACTTGCATAAAATAATATTCTAGTGAACAAAAAAGAGTGAAACCCCTAAAAAAATACTTGATCCAGCTTCCTAGATCTTGATTATGAAAATCAAATCACATCCTAAAAGAGAGAGAAGAGCATTCGCTTGCAAATCTTACTAGAAAGAGTGATCATTTAAAGTTGTAAAGGAACTCATCTTGTGAAGATGAGTTCTCTTGTATAAGAGGTTATCCGAGTATGGAAGGGATTGTAATCGAGGAGCCTCGTTATAAAGCTCATATTTTTGTGATTGGATTGAGTAGTGCAGAAGAGTTATGAGGACTCGCCATAAAACTTGTGGTTGACCCGTGGTGGTCAGACATTGGTATAAAAAAAATCTCACAGTGGATTCATCTGTGTGGATTGGAACACAAAAGATCTCAGTGGATCAAAAAAATCTGAAGGGAGACTAGAGGTAGGCCAACTTGTCCGAAACAGGATTAGGATTTAGAATACATCACGTGTCCAAATCTTTAACCCTCGTCTCCTTTTCAGTTATTATTACCTCTTGCACTCATTTCCATTACAGCTTTTAAGATCTCACAATGTATAAAATCTTAAGGGATCCGACTAGAGGTAGGCAAGCGATCTGAAACAAGATAAGGTACAATTCCTCGTCTCTGGTTAGTTATTACCTCTTGCACTTGTTGTTTCCCATTTCAAGATTTTTACATTGTAGATGTTACTGGCTTACAATTTTACATATGGTGTTGTGCACCTTAAACATTTGAGATATTGTTGTTTTAACTTTTTGCAATAGAGGATGTATCTACATGTGGTGCAATCCGTGTTGCACACACCGATACGGATAAGGACACGAAAAAATACGGGATACACACATTTTCAGATAGGTACAACTAGTCACCTATGTTGCTCGATACGGACACGATACAGCTCTACAACTCCCTTTTCATGTTTCCATGCAACATAGGATGTAATGCACCTACCCATTTACGATAATGTTGTTTCAACTTTTGCACTCTTCAAGTATTTGATAAAATTGTGTTTAATCTTGAGGGAACCATACTCGATGCCCTCGTCCTATCTTTCACAACCAGAACTAAATCAAAACCAACTATTAGTATTAGTGAGATAATTTGATGTTATTGTTTTTTTTAGACTAATAACATGCTGATGTTGTTGTAGCTACAACTGAAGATAGCTTTAGTATTAGTGACTTCTACAACATCAATTAAATTGATTTTATCAATAATTTTGGTTCAGTAAATAGTGGCTAATTGAAATAGTAATTGTGAAAAATAACAGAAATAAATTCACTTATCATAGCATGAGACTATTTGCAGGACTATGTTTTAAATATATATACCATAACAAAAGAGGGAGGTAATTTGGTGTGAACTTTAAATGCTTGAAAGAAGTTCCAAGCAGCTTCAGCTTGAATGGACCAAATGAACTAGGCTTAGTTGATGGCGGTTAAATCTGACCAATGCCAGATTTACTAACTGGTCCATATATAGATTGGTGACTAGAACATGTGACCAAGGATGTACAGACAAAACATACTATTAGAAGTATAGGAATCAATAGATAAACAAGTGGGTTAGAGATCATACTGTAATGAAATTGCCAGTGTTCTGGCCATCAGCTCGGAAGTAGTTGTTTCCAGCATTTCCCTGGATCCCTGCTGGAATCTCCTTCAGCTTTTCAGCGGTTGGAGGAGCCGGATTTTCAGCAGGCTTAGCAGTACCAGCAGCAGGTTTGGGAGCTTCATTACTCCCAAAAAGGTAACCCAAAGAACTCTGCCCACCCCCACTGCTGACTCCACGTCCCATTCTTGCTTATATAGTTACTGTTGTAAAACCAAAAGTTAGAAGTGCAAACAGAAAATTGTTGCTGATTTGTCAGCAAAATATTTATGAAAGGGTAAAAATGTATATACAGTTAGCAAACAGAAGTTATCAAGAAAAGCTACAACAGCAACATTTCAACTATACCAATTAAAACAGTTAGGGGAAGCACCCACAAAAATGTTCGTAAGATAATTAAACAATTCATCGTTGATTCTTCTAGAGTAAAGTATCCAGGCTTAACTGTTACGAACTAGACCAAGGAATCTGGAGGCTCCTGTAAATTATTTGATTAAAAAAAAAATGGCACTCATTGGGCTGAATTGTAGGCTGAAAGGCTTGCTGTACTTTGAGGTAGTGGCATGAATGTAAATGTCAATTCTTGTCGATCCTCATAATACTTCTCTGTATACCCTAGTTATGACAACTAACATCATCTCTAGGCTTAATTGCTAATTGCTACCCTCAACTATCACACTTTTTCAAGTTGATACCCTAAACTTTTTTTCGTAACAGATTGATACCTCAACTATTTTTTTTTTCAACTTAATACCTAACATTTTAAAAAAACCCAAAATGCCCTTATCCCTTCCCTCCCTCCATCCCCTCCCCCACTCCGGCCACCCCCCTGCTAGCTCCGGCCGACCCCCCCCCCCCCCCCCCCCCTCCTCGCTTCCGGCCGACCTCCCCCCCCCCCCCTCTCCCGCCTCCCGCTCCGCACCCCCCTTCCCAGCCCCCCTCCTCCCGCTGTCGAGCCCTAGGGAGAGGCGGGAGCGGGCGGACGGCCGGAGCGAGAGGGGGGGGGGGGGGATGGCCTGAAGCGAGCAGGGGGGTGGGGGGGGGGGAGCTGCGGCCGAAGCTAGCAGAGGGGGGGGGGATGGCCTGAAGCGAGCAGGGGGGTGGGGGGGGGGGGGGGAGCTGCGGCCGAAGCTAGCAGAGGGGGGGGGGGGGGGGGGGGGGGGGCGAAGCTAGCACGGGGGAGGGGGGTTAGGGGTAGGGGCATTTTTGTCCAAAATAATATCCGGGTATCAGGTTGTTACAAAAAAAAGTTTAGGGTATCAACTTGAAAAAGTGTGATAGTTGAGGGTAGCAATTAGCAATTAAGCCTTTTATATGGAAACCCAATTATTTTTGTTGCAGTCCTCCCAGAAACTGAGTTACCTGAAAACTGAGGCACAAGGTGATCCTTACACGCAGAACCTGAAATAATTCGACCAAATCCATCCTACTATTTTCTGTTCCTCAATGCATTAAGACAATTTATGGTGGGAACAAGTGATTCTTGTTCTGTGATCATTTGTACATGCTTGCATAATTGACATTAGAAACCTTTCTAACCACTTCTGACAGTCCATCTAATATTAGGTCTTCCCCACTTTCCTAATCCTCACATTTGTATACCTATCCCAAGGCAACCCCACCTCTTCATTGTACATTACACGAGCTAACTTGGCCGATTTTTCGTCACCGTGTTATACACAAGCATTTTCATTTGCCACGATCTCCTTTACTTGAATCTCAATTAATCTTGATTTTCATTATGAACACATTATCCTGAAACCTCACATCATGTCAACCAACTGATACTACAATTATTGCAGTAACAGCTTTCACTTGGCACCTAATTTGTCGTCCACTCACGATAAAATGAACTCCATATATAGTTATATACTATACCCATTTTATAGATTATTCTCATATTCTAATTTGTCGTCCACTTAGCATATAATTCATAGTTAGATTTTAGATGAATCTGATCTCATTAATAGAATATCGCATATGTATGTTTCAAAAATGTAACCATAAAACCAACTCTTAGTACCAAATGTAATTTGTATATCACAATGGTGTAAAAGCATCCAAGGTTCATGCTTACACTCAAGTACAATATCCATTTCTTGGTCAGTGTTTGACAAGATTTCTATATTAGTCAATCTTCGAGTTAAATCTAAGATCAACATGCTTGCTTTATTCCCCTCGAATACCCAACAGTAGTAACTGTGTTTCAGGGCAATAACTTCACATAGAAAGGTACAATACATGAATGTGTTCATCTTACATTTGATTCCCATGTGTAATACACATTTGTCTTTCATCAGCATGTGTATATAAATTGACCTCAGAGTATGTTTATATATTTCATAATGTACGGAGACTTGCCCATATTAATCAATGTGATACGTGTTCTATATTCCATAATATCTGCAAACCTAGATTTTTTGTGTGGCTTGTCTAATGATTCATTAACTGGTTATTGTCAGCTAATGCTATAATATACTGCCAAATGTATTATCAAAACGACAAGTGATTCACGAAGTATCTAAGAACCTCCTAAACAATTAGTGCTATTTGCATGAGGATATGGGGAATGTGGTAATTGAGGAATCATTTAACTCACGAACAAGGCATAATTCCTGAATTAATCAACGAAAAATCAACACCTAGAAATTACGGTTTTACTCCCAGTGTCCTCCCCGTGCCTTGGGAATTAGAATAGCAATTCCTTAATTCCATCCTCTACTATGAATATAGGAATTAGCCAAAAGTAGAAAAAGACAAGAAATTAGGTCGGTTTGACAGGAATCGAGTCCTGTGTGCTAAAATAACGGTTGGCAGGAGATAGTAGTAGGCATAGTAATCTGCATATCAACATTCTTTGATATTCATCAAATGCAAATGACAAACAGAACACCGACAACAATCCTGAATGTGTATGCTATACACTACCGTAGAACAACCGAATAAGCTACCATTAGTTGACTCCGTATTTGATCAAATCGATGAACGAGGAAATCTCTAATTTTGTTAGAAAAAACATAATAGATTCTTTGAAGTTAAATTTTATAGGATAGTGTATCTAGCGTAATTTAATTACCCAAGGCAGGATGCAAACTGACCTCACTTATGGAAACACAACAATATATGCATATAGATTTATACTTGCAGGAACATTTGGTCGCGACTCGTGACAAGAAGCTTGGGAAGGAAAAGAGAATACTTAATTTTTAATTTCAAATAAGCCGGGGAACTGTTTCTACGACAGACAACTTAAAAGTACAAACTACAAATGTTTCATGAAAAATCAACTACTTAAAATTTCTTCATGGAAACACTTGGACCCTAAGGCCTCGTTTGGTTAGCGGAATCATGGGGTTGGGAAAGGAAAGTCATTTCATTCCTTTCCTATGTTTGGATGTCAAAGGAAAGTACGAGGAAAGGAAAATGATTCCCATAGGGAAGGAAAATAAGGGGGAAAGTAATTCCCCCATCCAACCAAGGATTCACTTTCCGACTATAGGGATTCACTTTTCCTTTTAATTTCCTTGTCCTCTACAAACACCGGAGAGGAAAATGGATGTAAATTGCAATTTTCCAAGGAAAGGGAAAGAACAAGGAATTGATTTGCTTTCCTTTCCTTTCCTTTCCTTTCCTTTCCGCGAACCAAACGAGGCTTAAGTTCAACTGAAATCAATAATATAGAACTAGAGCTTGCTAACAAATGTATTAACAGCTACAGGGTTCTGCTAAATCTCCTACAAAATTGTCTGAGCCAAAACGACATTGACAAATTACACTATTAACCAAATATATCATGTTTGTACTTAATAGACATAATTGAATTGTAAAAAAGAGAGAAAGAGATTCAATTCCCAGCATTTTCTAAGCTGACATTGCGCCAGTCGAAGGGCAAAACTGTGAAATCAGCCATAGAACGAAAGATCTTTCTCTCGACGAGATCATGATATTGTCAAAAAACGAGTCCACAAAAAACCTGTTTTAAAGTTCTCACCACTAACAAACAAGTAGAAGAATGACAACATCGAGATTAGGGCTGCTATTGCGGCATATAAGGTCCAGGTGGTGCTGGTCCCGGACTTGGAACTCCTACATGCCCAAGTTTCGGACCTGAGCACCACTCATATACACTAAGGATGGGTTTCGAGTGCTCTATATAAAGACAGTATCCTATCCGCTCAACATAAAATTTGGGTCAGCTCCGGATCATAGTTAACTGGATCCCTTGGCAAGTTTCTGATCCAGATAGACAAAGTGCTGAGCCTGCCGAACCGAATCTTACAAGATGAAGTCGAACAAAGATATATCGCTCAAATGGTAATAATATAAAAGACAATAAAATCCATTTAACTGTCAAAGTAGGGCATACAAGTAGTGCTACCAGTATCCATATCCCATAATAGAGGTGGATAGCCAATCCAACCCAGCTGGTCAATCTCTGAGATATGATCAGCGACCGTCACCTACATTACTAGTGAACACAGACCCGAAAACGAACAAAATGTGTGTGAACGAAATAACAACATGAATGAGTTATGGAAATGGGTAGTCAAGCACTGACATGCATCCTCTTGTTTAGGGGTATGTTGATGTTCCTGTACTCACTTGCCCCACTATCTAGGTATTGGCCAGCAGTCTCGGTCGTCTTGTCTTGTCTTGTCTCGTCGGAGCGAACCACGACCCAAGTAACTATGGTCCGCGTCCTACTCATTCACCATAAAAGTCGGTCCGGGTCCCGATATTCGGCTACGATCCACACAAAAACTACCTAAAACCTCAGAATTCATACACCTTTTCTCTGGGCCGAGTGGAATCTACGTCCACCGGGAACCCTCCCGCCCAAAGCCGGATCCGGATCCAGTAAAACCGGGTCGGATCCAAACAACAGTCCCCAACCATGAAGACCGGATCTTTTTGACATATCTAGGATCTCAAACAAATTTCTACAGCAATTAACAATAATTCTAGTTCCACCTACCACTAGTCAACATTTCCAACCAAATTCTAACAATCGGATCAATAATTACAACTCAAAAATGGAAATTACCCCCAAATTTCGGGCCCAAATCCCAGTATCAGAGAGAAATTAGCAATAAAATTGAATAATAACATCAGATCTAACAATTTGGAAGGAAAAAAAAAGTTAGAATTTTTCTCACCTTCGAACGAGATTGAAACAGTGATCGGATGAAAAAGAAACGGCTATAAATTTTTTTCCCCTTCCTCCTGCTTCTACTGTTATATATATATAGGGATGAAGAATTTGCTAAATTTTATTGAGACCAACTAAATTGACACCCAAAGTTTGACCCACGGAGAGAATGTTGGGACCGAAATTTTCTGTCGGTAGGGCTATAATTGTCAATTTGGTCGTTTTGCATATAACTCCATTAAAAGTTTCTTCTCTTACATGAGCCCCCAAAATTTATTATTTGCTTTAGAAATCTCTATTTTTATCTTAAAAATATATTTTAGCCTCATAATATTCCTTCCTTCTCCTTCTCCAATCTGATCTAGTAACCGCTTACATTATGAGTATTGGATCACATTTGTAACACAATATCCAATTATATTGACCGAATAGACCGGAAATAAATTTCAAGGATTCTTAAAGGATGTATGTATGTCGATTGTCAATTTGTAATAATCTTATAAGCAGGGACGAAATTATATGGAGACCAAAGGGGGCCATGGCCCCCCCACCCTCCGAATTTTTTTTTTTTGATTATCTAAAATTTGATAAGAAGTCTAAAAATATATATAATAAAACATTATCAATCTAAGATGTGGTCATGTGGGCCAAACCATCGCTTCAGCTCCATTCAACTCATCTAATTTGGCCATTGACTAATAAAAATAAATTATATATATATATATATATATATATATATATATATATATATATATATATATATATATATATATATTTTGAAGCAATGGGTACTTGTGGCGAACTCGCCTCCACTAGGGGTGTGCATCGGTCGGTGGTCGATCTATTTGGTCACAATCGAAGTCGAATCGAAGTTAATCGGTTTGAAAATAATCACAGTCGAACCAAACCAACCAATTGGTTGGTTCGGTTTTGAAACCGACCGACTTGGTTCGGTTTGGATCGGTTCAGCTGATCGATTTTGATCAAACAAAAAATTTCAAGTATATAAAAGTGTTTCACAAAGTAAATTCACACAAAAATAAATTCTAACCATCTTTTGTTTGGAAGATGTTTGTATGTGATTCCAAAGTGGACAATAATCTTATAAGTAAATCACCTGCATAATAATTTTTTTCCACAGATCCAAAATGATTCTCGAAAATAAACGATAATCCTAGTATATCTATGAATTGAAGATGTAAAATAAACAAACAATAAGATGGATAGGTTGGACCGGATATAAACATAACTTTAGGTTGTTACTAACTAGGTTCGGTTTGGTTCGGTTTAAACAGTTTTTGGAATGATCAAACCGTGAACCGAACCAAATCGATCGATTTTTTAAATGATCCAGTCGAACCAATCCGACCGGACCATCGGTTCGGTTAAAAACTGACCGATTCGATTTGGGTTGGTTCGATTTAATCGGTTTGGTTCAAATATGCACACCCCTAGCCTCCACTGAGGCTCGAACTCCCGACCACTTGGGCCGCATGCATCTCTCTTAACCACTAGGCTAGAGGTCATTTGCATATATATATATATATATATATATATATATATATATATATATATATATATATATGCAAATGACCTCTAGCCTAGTGGTTAAGAGAGATGCATGCGGCCCAAGTGGTCGGGAGTTCGAGCCTCAGTGGAGACGAGTTCGTCACAAGTACTCATTGCTTCAAAATATATATATATATATATATATATATATATATATATATATATATATATATATATATATATATATAATGGGTCGCATAATATTCTAGTTAATCCTAAATTAAATTAATCGAGGGACTCATAACTCAATTGTTACTGCGGCTTTTACTTAACAAAAGAAATTTGGTGGAGTCGAATAAACAATAGATAGATTTGGAAAGAAAAAAAATAAGATAGACACAAGCCACTTATATGCAAAAAAGACCGAGAGGGTTAGAATGGCCATTTCGTGCACAAGATTTATAGCTTGCGGTGATTGGTGGGTGGACGGTCACTGACTTCCTGAGTGAAATCCAACTGGACGAAGTATGGATTTTATTGGATTCCCTATTTCTTTTCTTTTCTGCATTAAGACTAATCTTCTACAACCTAGTCAGCTGTATGACACGTCACCTAACATGCTTACCTATTCTAAAAAAGAATATATGTATATCTTGTGTGTGTCGGAAGCCCCATCGTCTCGAGCATTAGATTGAACGGGCGCACGCAGGTCTCACATGGACCCTCCGATCCGATGATGTAGCGGGGCTCCCCACGAGACTTTTGACCCGCATCTATATATATATAAGGGGTCGGGAGCTTCGCGGGAGTTCCGTCGTCCTCGACCATTGGAACGAGGGGAAGCGTGCGCGGCAGGCTCCATGCGGTCCGCTCGATCCAATGGTGCGAGAGGTGGGGGGCTCACGTGGGGCTCCACGGACCAATAAAAATATAATGACTTACCAAATATGTTTGTCTAGAAATTTAAATAGATAGAGATAAAAGATCTCATAATATTAATTTAATTTTAATTTTAATTTTAATTTTAGTTTTAATTTAAATTTTAATTTCAATTTCAATTTCAATTTTAATTCTAATTCTAATTTTAATTTGGAGGACAAATGGCATTATCTATTTAAATTTCTAGGCAAACATATTTGGTAGGCAAATATTTGGAAACTTTTACTGGTTAAAGAAATGAAAAAATATATTTATGGGATCTTTTATTTTATCTATTTGAATTCCTAGGCAAACATATTTGGTAGGCAAAGATTTGATAAGTTATTATTTATCAAATCTTTTATTTATATATATTTAAATTTTTTCTTCCAAGTCACTATATTTGATTGGTCCACATGGAAGCCACGTAGGCCTATGACTCATATAAGAATACGAGCATATGGCTCATATCCCGTTTTATATATATATATATATATATATATATATATATATATATATATATATATATATATATATCATAAAAAGGACATATTATTGATAACAAGAAGGAGCTCGTGAAGAGCATTACAAACAGGTGTGGGCCGAAAGGCAAAAGGGCCCTGGAGAGCAGTTGCGAAAAAGTAAACATAAGTAATGCACATTTTTGAAATTGCAGAGATGTAATTTCAAAAAATAGCAGAGATCAACCCATTCGAAATTTTAAAAATTGAAATTTCAAACGAATAACAAAAAAAGTCAAAAGTCAAGGCTGGTGTGGGCACGAAGCCCAATGGGCACCCTGCCCGAGATTTAGGCGCGCTGCCCAAGGCATGCGCGCTGCACGAGGTCCTCCCCCTCCCCGTGCAGGGGCACCGACGGGGAGACCGAGGAGGGAGGGGGCTGAACGGAAGAGGGGGGCTCCGGCGTTGGCCGGCCCGGAGGGAGACGGGGCTGGGGTCTAGCGGACATGCACGAAGCCAGAGGAGGCAGCCGGCGGGGGGCCGCGAGAGGCGGCGAGGGAGGGGATGAGGGTGGCTCGAGCCAGGGGGAGGGCGCGGAGGCGCGTCCTTCGGGCGTAGCCGATCGCCGGCTAGGGGCGATGGTTCCTGGAGCTGACGGCGAGGAGCCGCCGAGCCCGGAGCGGAGCCAAGGGGAGGCGAGGCGTCGCTGACCGACGGAGGGGGACGACGAGCGGGGGGCGGGAGGCGTCGACTCCGGGGGAGGATGCCGCCGTCAGGGGGAAGAGGGACGGCTCCGGAGAAAAGATCCGGCGAGCACGCGAGCGAAGAGGGGTGGGGGGGTCGACGTCGCCACCAGGAGGCACGGGTGGCTAACGGCGTGGATGTCACCGGCGACGGGGGGTCTCCTCCAGCATGAGGCGGAGGGATCGCCGAAGGCCATCGGAGGGAGGGGGAAGAGGCGGACGTGGCCGTTGCCACGGGGGCTGCGACCGGCGCCGGAAGGGGAGCCTGGGCGAAGACGGCTGGCCACTGCACGGTGGCCCGAAAGGGCCGCTGCTTAGCCACCAAAGCCCACGAGGGGGTGGCCTCCGACGAGGTGGCGGCCGATGTCACGCCCCAGAACCAGAACACTGGAGAGCGGGGGCAGACATAGCCAGCTACGTATAATGAAATGGGATCCACTCCACTATACGGTCACGGCTGTCTAGATATATAAGGGTTTATCTACAATCCATCAGTCTCCTATGGTCAAAAACAAGCCTAGTGTCTCAATCACAAGCAAGCAAATAAATGTTACAAGATGTAAGATCACCAAATATACAATAGTAAGGCGTCCAAAACATTACATATTCAGCTGATCATGAAGCTAGTCGTTACAAAATGTGAGGACTAGCAAGAGTTTCGTCATACATGATCAATCCTAGGTTGCCAATCATGTTACAGCCCGTAGACAGACAGTAAATAAAAATGTACACGAGCTAACACTTGCTCGGCGGCTAAACGCCTCAAAAGAATAATTTTACAATAAAGTGAGAGAGCCAAAATAAACCCACTCGTTGCCAGGGTTCCGTCTAGTGGTCACCATCTGGTGGAAAAGTCGGTGGATCCTCTGGAGCTGCTCTGGTATCTGGCCATACAAAACCAGCTGGGTCAGACCCCAGAAAGAGCAAGTGCCACAAAGGAGGCTTCACTTAGGAACTAAAACCAGCAATTAGCACAAGAATATAATTACATAATAAAAGACAATAATTAAGGAAAAGCATGACAGGTGAAATACGATGAGATAACCATGGGACTATTCAGGTAACCAGGTTACAACCCGTAAACCAAACAAGGACCGAGGTTGTAACCCTTCGTCTGAACAGAACTTGGCTTCTCCCGCCATTTATCGACAAGATAAATATAAAAAATTAGGTCAAGTAACAATCTTGTACAGGATCAAGACAAGACTAGACTGATTGAACTCCATCCAACAATCACGGCCAAGCAATAAGTACGGCTTGATACTTTAACTAACTAGGGTTATCACAGACCTAGTTACTAGCAAGATGCAAAGAGATTTCCAAGTCCAGTTACCCGCCTGCTGCTACCTGAGTGACCTCAGCAAAAGAAAATAAGTATAGCAGACACACTGCAGTGAGATACATGTGTCCTAAAGAGGTGTCCCACTCGACGGCAGGCTGGAAATGTGCTCATCATGACAGATAGCTCCAAGTCCCATGTATATATATATAAGGTCGGGATCAAAGGGACAACAGATGACTGGGAAAGTCTCTTCATGACTACTGGATTATTCTAGTTATTAGTCTTAGTCAATTTCAGTGGGTACCCCTGACCGTGGTACTCAGGGGTCCCCGTCCTAGACATGATGTAGGACAAGACGGGTTCATTTGTACCAGCACAATCATCCACGGTGTTCAGATCATTCATACTGGCCATGTCAGGTTAGCCGTCGCAACAGCATTGCGAGAAGTATCATGTCAGGTTTATCATGTCAAGAGTGCGCCACGGCGGGCCACTATCAAGAATTATCATGTCAAGTTATCATGTCAAGTTTACTTGTCAGGAGTGCGCCATGTCGGGCCACTATCATGTCATGTCATTTGTCAAAAGTGTACCACAACGGGTCACCATCTAGTCATGTCATTGTCAAAAGTACACCATAACGGGTCACCATCGTGTCAGGGAACAATTAATGGCACAAGCATACAAGTGGTAATTAAATATTAGCAGGGGCAAGGCTGTGGGGGACTCATGCGGCTCAGAAAAATAAATGGTCATGCGGCCAGCAAGTCACTTGCAAACAATTGCAAGCAATTAAGTTAATGCACGTGCATGCAAGCGGCCATGCAATAAATGTTAAGGCCATGCGGCCAGAAATATTAAATTAAGGCCATACGGCCAAAATGAGTTGCCATATACGGCCGGGCTAATATACATGCGGCTACAGTGTTTGACCAACAATAATTAAATATTAATTTGCATGCAAGCAAACCATGCATACAATGCATGGAAATAATTAAAGGCTAATGTTAAATAATGCAAGCACGCATGCTTGCATATATTACTATAATGCATCAAACATTTCATGCGGCTGGCTTTGGTATTGTTCTTATGCGGCTCACTTAATGATTCCCATGCGGCTAGCTATGAGTTGGCCAGCAAATGCTATTGGCAAGCATACAAATTTGCATGCAAGGGCATGCACAAAAGGAAAAAGGCCATGCATGTGGCCACGTGAGCAGGTTGGCATGCAATTGCTAACATAAATGCTTAAAGTAATTACTAACACAAATGCTTAAATGCATGCTGGCCATGCATTATTATAATGCATGCAATGCTTAAGCTAGTATTAATGCTGGCCATGCATTTATTATAAGGCATGCAAGGCTTAAGCTAATATTAATGCTGGCCATGCAAATGCAAAAGCTAAGCATATAATTAAAGCAAAGCTAATGCATATATGCGGTCAGATGCTTCTAAAGCTAATGCATATAATTAATTGGCCAATCCATCATTGATTCTATGCGGTCATGCATCCACATGCGGCCAAGCCCCTATTTAAGGCCATGCGGCTCACTGATATTATCACATGCGGCTAGCATGTATTTCCAATGCGGCTAACTAAGCTTGCATTTGCAAGCAAAATGCTGGTGCAATGCAACTAATGTAAAGGGCCAACTTTGCATACAAATGCAAATGCAAATGCAAATGCCAAGAAAATTAAATAATACAATTCCCTATAAAGCGTAGCTTCCATATGCGGCCAGCTTAAAATACCACATGCGACCAAAAGTGAAATGGCCTATGCGGCCAAGTGTTTGTAAGTGCATGCAAGCATTAAATGCTTGCAATTCCATTCATTAAATATGCATGCAAGCCTACGTTGTAATTGCATTCAAAGGAAGGCCATGCGGCTAGGCACTGTATATAAGCATGCATTAATATAATATGGCATTGGCCATATGCGGCTAGCCCATGCAAGACAATTAATTAAATGGCCATGCAATTAATGCAGGCCAGCAAATGCTAAAAATAGCTATGTGGTCAAGGCAATAAATTAATGCTCATGCGGCTGGATTTGTCCATATGGCAGGAAAGAACACTTGCCGTATGAAATAGTCATGCGGTCAAGTACTGTTCTTCTCCTCCAATTCCGAGAAAAAAACCATGAAGCCATACTTTCAAGCTCTATAATTCTATCATCCAGAGTCCAAATCCGAACTTCCATAGGTCAAAATGGGGTAGAACGAAATTCTCTACAACATGGAACCATCAACTAGCAAAAATATGCAAGTTTGATAGATCAAAATTTATGAAAACCAAAAATACCACAAAACTAGATCTACAAGAATTTAACCACAGAAATGAAAAATGCTAAGTACTAAAGTGGGTTAGAAACATATGAGAAAGATAATAGAACAATAAAAATGAGGTTCCTCTATGAAGCAAGATGCACTTGCCTAAGCTCTCCACTCTCTCAGGTTGGTGGAGAAGTAATGGTGGAGAAGAAGAAAGTTAATGTGGAGAGAGAAATGTTTGGTGGAATATTT
This sequence comes from Iris pallida, assembly GCA_029216955.1. Lineage (NCBI taxonomy): Eukaryota > Viridiplantae > Streptophyta > Magnoliopsida > Asparagales > Iridaceae > Iris > Iris pallida. The sequence goes on along the minus strand of JANAVB010013600.1, from coordinate 6,961,560 downwards.
AATGAAGAGGGTGGTGGTAGGTGGGAGTGGTTTGGTTCACATAAAATCTAGCAAAACCGAACCATGCAAAACCAAGCCGAACCAAGATAAACCCGTCAATGAAATGCCAAAATAAATCAAGCAGGGAGACATGCAATACGGGTCAAAATACGTACACGTATTCCAAATATGTAATACGAGATATGGGCATTACAGCCGACGAGGGTGGAGAAGAGGCGGCGGGGACCGATCCAGTGCCGCCGGCGCATGCTGGCCACTGGAGCTGGAAAACGGCCGCGGCAGAAGGGGGTGTCGCCGCAGTTGGAGGGTGCGCCGACCACGAAGGGGGGCGGCGAGAGGAGTGGGCGCTGGGGAAGGGGGAAGCGTCGGAGAAGGTGGCGCGCTAGCCGGGAGAGGCGCGCTAGCCGGAGGAAGCGCGCTAGCCGGAGAAGGCGCACCCGACGGAGCCTCGAGGGGGACGACAGGGGGAAAGGGGCCTCCAGGCTGGACAGCGGCCGGCGGAGGGCCTTTGTAATGCCCATATCTCGTATTACGTATTTGGAATACGTGTACGTATTTTGACCCGCATTGCATGTCTCCCTGCTTGATTTATTTTGGCATTTCATTGACAGGTTTATCTTGGTTCGGCTTGGTTTTGCATGGTTCGGTTTTGCTCGATTTTATGTGAACCAAACCACTCCCACCTACCACCACCCTCTTCATTAAATATCCTACCAAACATTTCTCTCTCCACATTAACTTTCTTCTTTCCCACCATTACTTCTCCACTAACCTGAGAGAGTGGAGAGCTTAGGCAAGTACATTTTGCTTCATGGAGGAACACCATTTTTATTGTTCTATTGTCTTCCTCATGTGTTTCTAACCCACTTTAGTACTTAGCATTTTTCATTTCTGTGGTTAAATTCTTGTAGATCTAGTTTTGTGGTATTTTCGGTTTTTATAAATTTTGACCTATCAAACTTGCATATTTTTGCTAGTTGATGGTTCCATGTTGTAGAGAATTTTGTTCTACCCCATTTTGACCTATGGAAGTTCGGATTTGGACTCTGGATGATAGAATTATAGAGCTTGGAAGTATGGCTTCATGGTATTTTTCTTCTCGAAATTGGAGGAGAAGAACAGTACTTGACCGCATGACTATTTCATGCGGCAAGTGTTCTTTCCTGCCGCATGGACAAATCCAGCCGCATGAGCATTAATTTATTGCCTTGGCCACATGGCCATTTTTAGTATTTGCTGGCC